>SNQJ01S0012790.1:129488-164113 GCA_010110895.2 Picea sitchensis | reverse complement strand
AGGTTGTTCCTCCTGAGCTTTTACTTCCAAATCCCCACGGGGTTTTATCCTTCTTATCCTACTGTCTCTACTGTTGCCATTAATGACAACAACTATCACTGCATTCTATCCACTGAATTTGCCAACACAACCTGCTTCTTGCTCAACTAATAGATAGGCCTAGAACCAAGACTGAGTGAGTAACCATATGTGGACTTGCGATCAATGCTATCGTCAGCCCAGTCATAATTAGTGAACTTGGTGAGGTCTAATGTAGAGTTTTCTGCATAGTGAATCCCAAAGGTGATGGTTCCATGTACGTATCGAAGGATATGCTTTGAAACCTTCCAATGTAGCTCATGTGTCTCCTGCATGAACCTGGAGACTGCTCCAACTGCATAGGAGAGATATGGTCTGGAGTGTGTGAGATACAAAAATCTCCCCACTAGTTGTCTGTACAGTTTGTTGTCAACCAGTGGAGTGTCCCCGCCATCCTCAAGTCTGACTCCTGATAGGAAAGGAGTCAGGGAAGACTTGCAGTATGTCATGTGAAAAATATCAAGGAGATCTCATGCATACTTGGCCTGATATAGTTTGATGATTGATGCATCATGACTGATCTCGATTCCAAGGAAGAAATGTAGTGGAACCATGTCTGTCATCAAGAATATGTCATGCAAAATCCTCTTGATTGCATAAATCGCTTAAGTCGAGCAACCGATGATCAACAAATAATAAACATACATAACTAGGAGTAGAAGTGAATCAGTCGTCCTAAGCATATAAACATTTAGGTTTGAATTACAACGTACAAATTTCTGTGATAGAAGGTAGGATTCCATCTTGGAATACCATTCCCTCGGAGCCTGCTTGAGGCCATAAAGAGACTTATTCAGTCGATAGACCAAAGATGAATCTTGCATAAATCCTTGGGGTTTCTTCATATGCATCTCCTTAGAGATATCATCGTGAATAAATGGATTCTTCACATCCATTTGATGGAATTTCCATCACTTGGTTGCCGCAATGGAAAGTTCCAAACATATGGAATCCATCTTCTCTACTGGAGTGAAGGTCTCATCATAGTCAATACCATGAACCTGCTGAAATCCTTTGGAAACTAACCTGGCTTTGTATCTACTAACATGTCCATCCGTTCTGCTCTTGGTCCTGTAGACCCATATTCACCTGACAAGTTTCCTTCCTAAAGGAAGGGGAACCAAATCCCAAGTTCGATTCTTGAGGAGGTATTTTTACTCCTCCTGCATGGCGGATTCCCAAAATGGATTTCTAGCAGCCTCACCATAGGACTGTGGATATGAAGAATGAACCAAGAAAATATGCTTGGGTCGAATCATTTCAGTGGTAGTGAGTGCAAGAGGAGGCTCCTCGAAATCAGATCGAGTCCTCCTAGTATCAACTGGATCCCCAACAATATCTCTTACATCCTGAAGAGTAATCTTGGCCCACTTGGGCCTCTACTCTGTCTCTGCATTTGCATCTGCATGCACTAAATTTGCATCTAACTGTACGGAATCTATATCTAGATCATCTGAATCCTTTGAATCAAAACTCTCATATGAAGAAGAGTCAACATGTGCATGTTCATCATCTCTGACAGGTGGAAGAACAAAGTGTATGCATGCAGTTGTTGAGGTACATGCGAGACACTTTCCTCAAATTGGAAACTACGCTAAATGATGATCCAATCCAAGGAAATATCAATGAGTTTGTATCCCTTCACACCGGCAGGGTATCCAACAAAGATACACTCTATTATCTTTGGATCAAGTTCCTTCCTCTTCTCAGAGGGAATCATGGACCATGCATGTGAACCAAAAATATGAAAGTGGGTCACTTCTGGTTTGAGGCCGCTCCAAGCCTTGTAGGGGGTCTTATCCTTGACAAATATATGGAGAGATATGTTTCGGATGTAGTTTGCAAAATTAAGTACTTTATCCCATAATCTCTGTGGAAGTGACTTTTCATGTAGCATGCAAGATGCCATCTCTTTTAGAGATCTATTTTTTCTTCTCAGCAACTTCATTTTGTTGTGGAGTATAAGGAACCGTGTGCTGCAACTGAATCTCGAACTCATGAAAAAGATTTGGTATCTCATGGTTGACATACTCTCCCCCATTATCTTTTTGGAGGAATTTGATTTTCTTTCCAGACTGTGTCTCAACAAGGGCTTTGAAATATTTGTGGTGTTGAAAGACCTATGATTTTTTCCGAAGAAAGAAAATCCATGTGAAGCATGAGAAATCATCAAAAAAAATGAGCAGGTATCTTGATTTACTGATTGATGGATATGGAAAAGGGCCCATGAGATCACTATGGATCATATCTAAAGGAGAGGAATCTTTTTGAGTCTTTCCTTAGTCGAATTTATTTTGAGGGTGTTTTCCAAGAACACATCCCTCACAAACTCCTTTGGAGAAGTGGATGTCAGGTAGACCATCAACCATTCCCTTCTTTCTAATTTGTTGTATATATCTTAAATTTAAATCCCTGAACCTTTCGTGTCATATCCTACTACTTTCATCAGCATGGGTAAGCAGTAATGTAGAATCTGGTTCAATAAATTAAAAAAATGTGTAGAGTCTAGATTGATGATTTACCTCATTGGTAGCTACCCTAGAATTGGTTTTCATGTCACAGATATCCACTTCATCAGGTATGAATATGACTCTCTTTCTGGTGCCATATTTTTTCATCTGATACACGAAGAAAATATTGATGGAAATTTTGGGAACATGTAGCATATTCTTGAAGCTTCCATTTGTGAGTTCAATTCTTCCTTTGTCAGTGACCTCGACTAGAGATTTGTTCCTCATCAGAATAGGAGGACCTTTGCATGCATCCAATGAATAATAGACTTCCTTCGTGGCATCCATGTGGTTTGATTCACCTGAATCTATGATCCAAACATCAGGAGAGGATTTGATGGCAATCAAAGCATGGATAGAATTTCCTTTCTTGGGATTCTAATCTCCTGGCTTCTTCTTCTTCTTGGCACCCTCGGGGATGCAATCTACAAGGTTGTTTTTCTTAAATATTTGGGCCATTATATCTATTTGTTTCTACATACGTGCGGATTTTGGATGGAATCCTTTATGGCAGTAAGTGCATCTCTCCCCTTTTCTTCCCTTTCCACCTTTGGATCCGGAGGCATCGTTGAAGGGTTTTTAGTACCCTTCCTTCTTTGGATTTGCATGTGCTTTCCTTTTTTCTTTTTCTTTAGATTTTTTATATTTATGACCACTACCATCTTTCACAGTAAGTGCATGCGCCTTTGGGCCTTTGATTTGTCCCATATTTATGATCTTGTTATGCTCTTTGTGTCAGAGACTTGATAAAGTTCTCAAGAGAGGGCATCGTCCAGGTGGATCCAGAGGAGATCCTAACTAAATGAAATGTAGATACAAACACTGAGTATTCTATACCAAGTTTGGAGAGAATGGTAAGAACCATTTGTTTCTCCTCCTTAGATTTATCAACCCCACAAGCCTTAAGTTGTGACAACAAATCCTTATATTTGGTAAAGCAATCTTGGAGATTTTAGAAGGTTTTTGGATCCAAAGTGAGCAATTCCACCTCAAGAATGTGTCTCCTCATCTCGTCCTATTTTCCGAAAATCCCTTCCATGGTGTTTTAGGCTTCATTGGGATTTTTATAGGAGGATATGTGAAAGAGGAGATCAGGAGAAATGAGATTGTAAATAGTTCCAAACCCTTCATCCATTCGATTTAGATACTTGGATTTTTCTATGGATGAGGTTGTTTAGGTTTCTGTGTTCATGGTTAACCTGTATAATCCTCTTCCTCGAAGATGCATTATCATATTCTCCTTCCATGCAAATAAATTGTACGGTGTAAGAATGAATTCTTTTGGAAATTCCATTTTTTTGTTGTCTTCAATCTTCGGTACCTACAAAAAAAAATTGGTGTGTCTTTTCCATAATAGTGTGTTGGCTTTGATACCATGTAAATGTGTTGAATCTGCACATAATAGATCTATATAGAAAATGACATACACAATTTGCCAAGAAAATATGAGAAAAAAGAAGCAGGAGTGAAAGAATGGAAGAATTATCATTAACCAAATGAATGAATGATAATTTACACATGATATACTCTGTATAACTCAACTAATGTGCACTAGAGGAGAATCCAATGTGCCATAGTGGTGGTCTAGAGTGATCTGTACACACAGCAGCAGTTATGGGAGTAAACTGCCACCTAGTCTAGTCTCTTGGCTAGTTACGGGAGTGAATTGCCACCTAGTCTGAGTTAACTAGTCTCTCAGTATTCAGTTAAGTGATTGAAACAAACTGAAGTGAAGAGAATATCAGGGAATCATGAGTAATTCACTAGTCTGGTGATGATCCAAAGGAAAATTCACATTAGCTAGTGATGATCCCAATGATGCATGGTGGTAATCCCAATGCGGCATCTAGACTCCACTCAACTAATCAAACTGAAGTGTGAACTAAAGAGAATATTCTCCCTAAACTATAGGAGACTGAATAATGACTAATAAGCATATGGAAATCGTTAGGAAAAATACAACCTAGGTGTGCGTGAAGTATCTCCAACATTTGTTTTTATTAAAAAATGTGACATTGACTTTCTAGTGTATATTTGCAGTGATAAGAAACAACTAAGCATTGACATTTTAGAAAACATTTCAAATATCTAATGTTCATTGCACAAATGAATGAAGACTACAATGTGTAGATGTTAGCTACACATCGTAAAAGAGTCAAATAATCATCGACACTTTAGCAAACAATAACACTTTTACTCTTTCTTTGGAAGATTATAGTATAAAAACCAAATTCAATTTGATTACTAATATCTAGTGTAAATAGGATAACAATTTTATGAATTAAACTACACAAATAAACCATAAGAATACATGAATTCATTTAACACCAATCAGTGTAAGGGGCGACAAGAAATATATATGTTTCAATAATTATCAAGAAGGTATGGCATACATTTATACATATTTATGTTTAAGATTATTTCTTCACCCAAACCTAGGCTCCTTCCATCTTAATATGTTTCAACCTTATTCTCTCAAGAAGGGTTTATATTATACGCCAAGAGAATATAATATGGAAGGATCTAAACAATCCAAGGAAGCCTACACCTACTAGTTATAAATATATTATGGGTCTCTCAAGAACACAAGCTTCACAATCAAGAGATTTCTCCTCGCTTCTTCCAAGGTGTGCCAAATTACTCCTAGCATTCCCAATGTATCCCAAGATAATATTTTCCAACCTCAAACCATCAATTTATACTAGGAAAATATGGCTAACACTTATTGCAATCTCGATCTAATATGTACACATCTTAATCTCACTTATTCTACTCAAATATCATATTTTCATTACTTCTTATGCACTGAATTTAATGCATATATAAATGGGGAATCTATGTTTTTCTCAAGATCCCTAGAAAGATAAAATCATCTTCCAAGGATTTCTTTCTTTTCCCAATGGGATGGTAATTTGGATTTCATTCAACACAATGACAATAGTGCTCAATGCAACTTTACATAAAATAACACTTTCAAACTCTATTTTGGATTTTAACCTACAACAACAATATATTTGGCTTGTTAACTACCACCCAATGTGAGCACCTTTGCATCAATGCAAAATGAAGTTGGAAAATAATCAATGGTCATTAATCCAATTTATAATGTGCAATGACAAGTGGAAGACATTCATATGGAGAAAACAAACAAACATAAACAATGTCATGATAAGCACTGCATCCCACCCAACTTCTCAGTCAAGGATAAGGTTTGGCTCCTCATTCATAAATAAGCTTTCTTGGTCAATGCTTAGACCATAAAAGTAGTTTTTATTCCTTATCCTTGTACTTGTGATTATTTTTCAAAAAGTTTTCTTCCTCACATAACTAAGAACACAATTTTTTTTGACATTGCACATTCTAACAAGCTTCTTCACAAGTTTAAAGGTTCCACACCTGCAAGTGCCATTTTTCATGCTTTCAATAGTTTAAATTACCCCCTGAATCCCGTGGGAAGGTTTTCCATGTAGTTTCCACATGGAAAATCTTCACATAGTCCTATTGGGAGAGTTTTTACATGGAAACTATGTGCACAGGCCTATGGTAAGAGTTGTAGCATCTAGTTTCCATGTAGTGTAAAGAAACTTGTGCCAAAGATCATTCACTGATGTCAATATTTGACAAATGTAACTAGATATTAGATGTTGAAAAATAAGTGTCTAGACTATGTAATGTGATATCAAATAAACATGTGACAACAGTGAAATATCATACCATTCAAACAACAAAGTTTTAACGAGAAGTTTTCAATATTATACCATTCCCACAGTGACCCTTTTTATGAGTTTTATGCCAAGTATTTCAGAGAGAAAAATGCTAAAACAATGTCTTCAATTCTATGTGTTCATTAGTCAAATTATATGCCCAAGGCCATGAAATTCATTTGTCATTAACTGAAAGATCAAGGACAACATACAATGATTCTATATACTAGATTTAAACCTGAGATCAGAAAGGTGAGAGAGTCATAAATTTTGAATCTTAAACTGTGTAAAGAAGTGTAGTATGGTTAAGTTTAATTATGTACCCTTTAAATAGTGATATTACCTTGTGAACAATGATCAATGAGAGGTAATGTCCCATAATTTAATGAGGTTTTTGGTGCATGTTTAGCATCAATTTCTTACTTGAGACAATTTAGAACGAAGAATCACTCAAAACGTTGCAAAGAAACGAGGCTTAAACCATTAGCACTTAATGAAGTAACAACTCTGCAGTTTATTAGATAGTAAAAGAACCCTTAAATAATGATGACATTTGGCACCTTTTCTTAGGTCATTGGGCACCCTTATATATCATTTTTTCCTTGTGGAGTGTGTGGAGAAATATTGTGTGAAAATGTTGCACTTGCAAGGATGCAATCAGTTAGAAATGAGGCCTCTATATAAGCATGCATTGAGAAATATGACCATAAGTAATAGAAACTCTATAGCAGTCACTAAGAGGACTTTGTAGCAAGCATAAGTTCTCAAAAATATAATGAACAACAATCCCCAATGTTAAGGGGTAGCTTGATTTGTATATGTGAAGGTTTGGGTGTCTTTGACAATAGGTGAGGGCTTGATAATCAATGTGTACTTTAGTGACTAAAATATTATTAGTTGTTGTAAGGTCATCTAAATTTTTTATTGTTGTGTGGTCATGAACTACAAGAACATGGTCGTTATATGCTACATCTTAATTTAAAACATCTTGTGTTGTTTTCTTTCAACAAGTTACTCCATCATGATTTGGATATATTAGCATTGTTGTTTCTACATTTACTTTGCAAAAGAGTTTAATAAAATTGGATTCATCATAGATTTATATGTATTTTAGACCATAAGGAACCATGATGTAGAAGCAAAATAATGAATTTTGAAAAACTAAACTTGAAAATTAAGGTACCATTGATAGATATTGTGGTATGGACTTGTTTGATAAAAAATCACTCGTGTGGAAAATGAGTAGGTTTAATTCATGATAATTTTTTGTGTAGTGTGGCTGACTAACCTAAGGCATAATATGTCACACAAGAATTTTCACTCTTGTGAGAATAAATGCAGAAAATGACAAAAAAAAGGAAGAAAATAAATGGAAAAACATGAGCAACAAGGTGTTACCTATGTCCTAACAACCTTGAAACAATAGGATAAATACATGGTTACCTATGCGTTGACAACCTTCAAACGAAAAGTGCAGAGTTCCCACATGATTGTGGGAATATTTGTTGATGATACAACTCTGCTCATAGGCATGTGGGTAGAGTTGCCATGTAGTTGCCACATGGAAACTCTACCCACAAGCATGTGAGTAGAGTTTCCTATATATGTTCCTAAATGACCACAATATAAGAGGATTGTGCCTCTCTAGTGATCTTGATGCATATTGATGTGCCACACTCGTTAGAGAGGCATGATCCTCTTATATGGTGGTCATTTAAGCGTGGCATAGAAAGCCATATTTGGGATGCCTTTCTATGTGCTTAAATAACCACCATATAAGAGGATTGTGCCTCTCTAATGAGTGTGAAACTTCAAGATGCCTCGCACTCATTAGAGAGGCACAATCCTCTTATATGGTGTTCATTTAGGCACATAGAAAGGAAAGTCTTCCCACAAGCATGTGGGAAGAGACCCAATTTATCATTGATAATATCTTGATCCATGTGTGAGGGTGTGAGAAATTGTGCATTCTTGTGGATGTTCTAAGGAAATGGGAGATGGAAAAACCACAACATGTATCATAAACTTCTTCATTAAAAATATTTGTAGAGTTTATTAGAGGAATGGAGGTTAATTATTGGTGTTCTCCACATGTTCTCCATGCATGTTGTATGGAGGTTATTGATGTTGTATGGAGGTTATACATCGTGGGGATAATGGTGGAAATGATTGGTGGAATTTTGTGGAGTGAATATAAACAAGATTTGGTGTTGTTGATGATGTCCTTGCATGTTGTTGCAACAATGAATAACCTGTTTGAAAAATGAAACTTGTTGTTGTTGTAATAGTTTATTATTTCCCTACAAAACAAACAAAAAAAAAATTTATAATATTGGAGGTTCAAGATTATTACATCACAGAGTTGTTTATGTCACTTGTAAGTTGTATTATTATGTTCTTGTGGTTTTCTCAAGATGTTTCATCAAAACCCTTATGACACTCACTAACTTTTTCTCTCATTTGATGGACTATTATAGGACATACAACCAAATAGGTATTTGTCAGATCTATCTTCGTCGAGTGAGGGAAGTTCAGCTAGAATAGAGAAAAGTGAGACATATAGTAGGTCTAACATGTGGAGATCAACTAGAGGTGAGAATATCAGAACAAAAATCCATAGACACATGGAATTATTTCTTGCTAAAGGGGGGTCATGTTCTTATGATGATGAGAGCATAAACAACATCACGATGCCCTTGAGGTATAACCATCTAGTGAAACGATGGGTACCCAAGAATCTTCCTCAAATAAACACCGATTTTTGTGTCAACAAAAGGATATACCGCATTGCTCCATCATCATTACATGGTTTGGGGCTATTTTCCATGGATGACATAAAGGTCTGTTATGGCAGAATAAATGAATTGATGGAGTATGTAGGACCCTGTTACATCTACAAAGATTGGATATGGCTAGTCCAATATACAAAAAGTATGTGAAGATATGGTGTAGCTGCAAATTATATACAACTAAAAGACAATGATCAAAATAAAGGAGAATCTATGTATATTGACAGAAGGACAAAAGTAGCGAGTAATATTGCAGGGTTTATAAATATTACACAGCCTGTGACCACAAAAAAGAAACCCAATTGCATATTTGAGGGGCGTGAAGTAAATCTTGTATTCGTATGTGCAATAAAATCAATAGTTGCAGGGGAAGAGATGTTGATTGATTACAATTTGAATTGAGTAGATACAAATGTTTCTATTATGAGGGAAGTACGTATACTATTTTACCCAACCTGTAAGCAATGACTCTTATATTTTATGATTATCATTTACTAATAGAGACAAGAAACATCTAATAGAGATAAGATACATGCACTGTCTTCAATATGATCCTCTAAACTAGAACTAAAAACTCATATGGAAAGACATTTAATGATAATATTGATCCTTGCTTTGCTACCACATTAGGATCACTCCTCAAAGTTGTAAATATTTTGATGTTATGTTTTTACAAGTAAATCATCCACTAAAATGATGTTATGTAAATTTATTTTGCATACATTTGATTTTCTTCAATTATTTCAAATTCTTATATTGCCATTGCTTTGTTGGAAACACCATTGTCCCAAGGTGATAGGGTGAAGGCAAAATCCATAGAGAAGTCCATATATTATACAAAGGAAGAGATTACTGATGAATTTTTTTTTCCTCCCCCAACCCATTCCAAACAATAATGAAGCTTCTGAGAAAATAAAACATAGAACTTGTTTCTTTGATTGAGATTCATCCACGGACACATGAGATAAAGGAAATAATTAAAGACTTGATGAAAAAAATTCAAATATATGGGGAAAGAAAGATCTTTATTGATCCCATTTATTTATTTTGGATTTTAATTTTTATACTCTTACAAGTACTTTATAAAAACTATTTATTTATATAGGATTTTTTGCAGGATTTTGATCCCCAAGATCATGCTACGGAGGTCGGTGTTGGTACCATCATTCTTGCTACACCGACATAGCATCATACCGGAACGCCAGTCACTCATACCACCATGCCATTCACTCAGACTGAAATTATAGTCACTCAGACCTCTACACCATCTAGGGTCAATGTCAGTACTACACTCGGCCCTGACGAGCACATGCCAGAATGTGCACAAGATGATGTTGATGCAGAACAAGGCTTTGCACATTTTGAAGCATGCTTTCCTGGATCTTCACGTGTCACTAGCATGGGAACACTAAAGGTTACCTTTTTGGTAAACGATGAGCTCATCCCTATGAAAATAGAAAAGCTTCGAGGTATTTAATATGTGATTAATTATTATGTACAATCTAATTGAAATTTACGTATAATGTGAAATTATTTTAAACTAATGATAATATTATTTTGTAGGAAATGACACGTTTTATAAACACATGAATGACCTGAAATTGGATATCTTTGGGACCACCATACGCACAAGGTGGAATTCACAAAGTTCCAAGTTAAAAGATGAGCTCATTAACAAGTTGGTTGGCTTGTTTGGTGAGGGCTCCTTTAGTAAATCTGGATTCTCCTCAAAAGCAAGTGCATATTTAAATATCTACGGGACCAATATAGAGCTCATATGCAAAAGAACCCTAAGTATGAGCATCCCCCAATGATTCTTGAGAGGGAGTGGAAGGCCCTACAGGAAGATGAAAAGGAGAAGATGCTCTGAAAAGAAGGAAAGACACCACCCAATGTAGGAAGGTATGAGACACTTTTAGTAATGTAATTATGATGCTTTATCATCATTGCAACATCTAATTATGTATTTGAAACTTTTCAATACAAGTTGTTGGACACATCTAAAGCCACCAAGGACAGAATTGAAAAACATGGGAAACACAAGCTTGGCCTGGGTGGTTACTCAAAACTGGTCGTACAAATTGTAAGTATAAAAAAATCAATTGCATGCAAATAATATATTGTTAACAATTTTAATTTAATTACAAAGAAGAAGCAAAGTTAATGTTCTTATGCAAATTTGCAGGGCATGGAGTTCAAAGAAGCTCCAACACAGGAAGACCTCAAGGTTTCTTTCAAGCACGGATTTCAAGCCGTGGTTGAACACAAAAAAAACTTGGGGGAAACATAACCTTCCAACACTCAAACTAACACACAGGTAAATAAAATCAACAAACATTATTTATAATTAATTACTTGTACAATCTATTAATTATTATTTTAAGCAATAAATTCATGTGTGTGCTTGTTTTAAGCAGGAAACCAACGAAGAAAAAAGTGTCCCCGCTAGCATAAAACAACCTAGTGATGGTAGAGTGCCACCCAATGAAGGTGGTGTGCAACTCGGTACTGGAGGTATTTCATGTGCTATAAAAATGTTGTATTGATTACAATTAAAAATATTTAATTGCAAATGGTGTCTTAATTATAACCTTTCTTATTTCAACTCTAGAGCATCTAGAGGGTGAAGCTAGACAAGAAGATGAACATGTGAATACATTTGAAACTACTACGCTTTCCTCCACTACTCAAGCAAGTAAAGAACACTCTAATTCTCTTTTTATTAAATCTTGCCTCTGCTAGTCAAGCAAGTAAAGATCACTCTAATTCTCTTTTTATTAAATAATATCAATTAAAAAATTTCACAGTCGATGATCCACAACCCCTTGCAACAACCTTGTCATCATGAGTACACGGTCATGCTTTTAATAAGACATGCAGAGGCCATAACAACCGAAGGGGAAGAAGGTTCTTGAGTAATTTCTAGCACTTATTATTCATGTTGATTTGACATATTTAAGGGTTGACGGTGTTAAGTGATTTGATGAACATATTGAATATAATAGGCTAGATACACTGCTATAAATATATAACATTTAAATTGATTTCAAATTTGGGTTAAATGGCTAGAAAAGTGTGCCCTGGGGAATGAAACATGTTGGCATATGCTTGGTATCTCTTCTCTTGGGATGCCTTAGAGTGTGTTGTGTTGAAGTAAGATGCCATATTGTTTGTTTCTCACTGTTGTAAAATAATATTTTAGATTATGATCCCCTAAGGCTGAATTTCATGGTGACTAAATCCATGAAACCTCCAGTGTAAGGTGGATTTTTTTAATTTTCAATAAAAATTATAAATGCAAAAATTCTAACAATCATAGGAAGAAACATGCCATAGAAATGTCAATTCAAATATTTTGGAGAGTAATATTCACTCATCTGGAAATACCTCTTATTTGACAGGGGTGCGTGAATGAATTTTCAATCCAAGAAAACCTACCCGTACTATGCAGGAGTGAAGATTACTCTTAGACTAGGACCTGAGATACCATCGAAAATCTTACAAAAATTATCTCACACTCACCAACCCATGTTTTCAATTTGTTTTTGTTAAGACCTATTTTTTTCACCTTGAAAATATGCTATCAAAGTTTTATGCACCCAACACTTGAAACACCTTTTGAAACTTTTGATAGTTCCATCTCGATCATCAAGGCACAGAATGAGGAATATGATGCACTATCAAAATATATTGAGCTAAGATATATCCCAAGAAATGTGGGTTTTTCTTTTGTTGAACAATAATACCTTTTAATAAATGAATGTCATCCATGAATTGATTATTCCATAAAAAATCTAATTTTTTTTAATGTTTATTCTTGGTGATGGGGGAATAGCAGTATGACATGCCTTCAAAAATACATCAAACTTCCCTACATCATGGATATTTTTTTTCTAAATATATCATCATTTCATAACATAATTGTGGATTTGAAGTGATTTCAATCGAATCCCCCCCCCCCCCAAAGATGTGCAAATTGAGCATGTCATATATCAAGCATATGAAGTTAGAATGAAACAAATGATATCTCCTTGTAAATTATATACTTGCATGGAGCACACATACTAATGGGTGAAAAAGGCCAACATTGAATTTTTTTCCAATCGCTCTTACTTTTGAATAAATCTTAAAGGAGAAAATTGGAAACATTATTGTATTAACTATAAGGATTTCAATACTCCAAAATGAGATGGGAATAAGTCCAATCATAAAAATTATAGTGCTTGAAATGGGAAAAAAGGGTTCAAACTGGATTGGATTGGATGAAAACAAAAGTTTGTTGGGGACATTAACCTTAGTAGATGTTATGAATATGTAGGGAACACCATATTGTGTATGGGAAAGATGGAAATTGAAAATCTCAGAGGCATAATCAACCCACAACCTATCTATGAAGTTTAACTAATAGACACCAAAATTGTTTTAAATGTAGTCAAATATGTCTCGGTTATCTATAAATCACCATTAATTCTTATATAATGTCTTAAACATTTTCTCAACTTGAAAATTCCACACTATACCTTCCTAATAGTATTTACCATAACAACAACCCTGGAAGTAATCATAAATATCATTGCAGTATCATAACCCCGTCTCAAAAGGACTAGCAAGGATAACTCTTATGTTGTCCTTGAAAGTATGGAATGAAAAATCACATTGTACCCATCTCACATTTTGGACTCAACGACTGTTAAAATATGAGTTTTATGACTATCTACTAAATCATGAAAATTTGTACAATATTATCAGCATTTTTTTCCCAAGAAGATCACAAAAAACAAAATTGTTGAATAACATTGACATATAATCAAATATCTAAAAATGCATTACTCTTTAATCAATAAGGAGTTAGTAGAAATACATAATTTAGCCATGCTAAAGATAAAGAATCCAAATCCAAACTAGTTGGAATAGAAATAATATCTCAAGGTTATAATAAACAATAATCAAAAGTGTGGATTGAATAAGACCATGATTAAAGGATTCATATTAAGTTCATCCAAAAATCATCTATATATAAAAAAATAAGTTCAGTCTTGTAATATAGATATGGAATTTAATAATATAATTAATTTATGATGCATATATAAACTAAAGTAATAATATATAAGTAATATTATATAGACAACCCACAACCTATCTATGAAGTTTAATCAATAGACATCAAAATTGTTTTAAATGTAGTCGAACTTGTCTCAGTTATTTATAAATCACCATTAATTCTTATATAATGTTTTAAACATTTTCTCAAAATTGTTTTAAGTGTAGTCAAACTTGTCTCGGTTATTTATAAATCACCATTAATTCTTATATAATGTCTTAAACATTTTCTCAATTTGAAAATTCCACACTATACCTTTCTAATAGTATTTATCATAACAACAACCCTTAAAGTAATCACAAATATCATTAAAATATCATAACCCGGTCTCAAAAAGACTAACAAGGATAACTCTTATGTTTTCCTTGAAAGTATGGAATGAAAAATCACATTGTACCCATCTCACATTTTGGACTCAACGATTGTTTATAAGTTTTATGACTTTCTACTAAACCATGAAAAATTGTACAACATTATCGACTTTTTTTTTTCTAAAAAAAATCACCAAAAATAAAATTGTTGAATGACATTGGCATAGAATCAAATATCTAAAAATGCATTACTCTTTAATCAATGAGGAGTTAGTACAACTACATAATTTAGCCACGCTAAAGATAAAGAAGTCAAACTAGTTGGAATAGAAATAATATCTCAAGCTTATAATAAACAATAATAAGAAGTGCGGATTGAATAAGACCATGATTAAAGGAGTCATATTAAGTTCATCCAAAAATTATCTATCTATAAAAGAATAAATTCAGTCTTGTAATATAGATATGGAATTTAATAATATAATTAATTTATGATGCATACAAATTAAAGTAATAATATATAAGTAATAATAAATAAACAACCCACAATCTATCTATGAAGTTTAACCAATATACATCAAAATTGTTTAAATTCAGTCTTGTAATATAGATATGGAATTTAATAATATAATTAATTTATGATACATACAAATTAAAGTAATAACATATAAGTAATAATAAATAGACAATCCACAACCTATCTATGAAGTTTAACCAATATACACCAAAATTGTTTTAAATGTAGTTGAACATGTCTTGGTTATCTATAAATCACTATTAATGTTTATATGATGTCTTAAACATTTTCTCAACTTGAAAATTCCACACTATACCTTTTTAATAGTATTTACTATAACAACAATTCTAAAAGTAATTACAAAATATCATTGCAGTATCATAACCGAGTCTCAAAAAGACTAGCAAAGATAACTCTTATGTTGTCTTTGAAAGTATGGAATGAAAAATCACATTGTACTCATCTCACATTTTGAAAAATCACATTGTACTCATCTCACATTTTAGATTCAATAACTGCTAAAAACAAGAGTTTTATGACTATCTACTAAACCATGAAAATGTGTACAACATTATAGCATTTTTTCCCAAAAAAAATTTAAAAATAAAATTGTTGAAGGACATTGGCATGGAATCAAATATCTAAAAATGCATTACTCTTTAATCAATGAGGAGTTAGTAGAACTACATAATTTAGCCAAACAAAAGATAAAGAAGCCAAACTAGTTGGAATAGAAATAATATCTCAAGGTTATAATAAACAATAATCAAGAGCACATTGAATAAGACCATGATTGAAGGATTCATATCAAGTTCATCCAAAAATTATCTGTATATAAAATAATAAATTCAATCTTGTAATATATATATATATAGAATTTAATAATATAATTAATTTATGAAGCATACAAACTAAAGTAATAATATATATAGTAAAAGTATAAATATGGAATTTAATAATATTATTAATTTATGTAATAATATGCATTGCAAACACAATAATATTGTAGTGATAAAATTCTACTAATACAACCTAGAATTAGAATTTCAAAGTTAATTATTCTACCTTGATATGTACATCATCATTCTCATTGTAGACACATAACCAAGCTCTAACACATTCTATGCCAGGCATGGAAACCAATAGTCATAACATAATCTTCTTCTCTGTACAACTTCGTATTCTAAACTTTGTAGACATATAGTTTAGTGAATTGCTTTGTATTTTTATATAAGAGTATAGAATATTTTATATTGGAAATGGGTTATGTTGTGCCAACAAATCTAAATCTCATGATTTTGGGTTTGTATAAGAACAAGTTAAACAATATGGAAGACAAGAGGCTTCTTAAAATTGTTTCAAAATCGAGTCGTAACCACCATCGACTCAAGCAAGGATAGCATAAAGATGCCCGGTCTTGGCTAAATTATTGAGGAATCATGGAAGACACCATTTTCTAGAATGATGCAGGAGCATCACTCCATGTCAGCAACGTGCCAGCCAGCCAACACATCCAACACGCATTTAATGAAGAAAGGGAAAGGCGCAACCCTCTCAATTTTGAAATTCGAAATTTCAATAAATGTTGTAAGGCTTTTAATGCTAGACCATGCCTTTATACAGGTAGTGGTTGAGATTTCCTTTAATGGTTACCTGCAGCTAAGTCTAGATCAGTTAGGACTGGACATCCATTTATGTAATGTAGCCTTAAGAGCCGCTCTGTGATAGCGATAGCTCAGAGACGGTGAGGTGGAGGATAAGCTCATAGAAGCCCTCATTTTTGTAATTAAGAAATTTGAGTAGAGAGTTAGAGAGAGAGTTCTCAAGTAGAGAGGTCTCGAGAGAGAGCTGAGACTTGTTATAGTCTAGTCTTTGTAAACATTTGTATAGGCATTTGGAAATTAATACAAAGAGCAGTTTTTCCTGCCCATGAATTGTCTGTGTATGTTATGCATTTGAGTGTCACCTGTATACTGTAGATATAGGTTATAGATAGATTTTATTGTCTATCTGATTGAGTTGTGATTTCTTTCTGGGTTCTTTAGGTAGTGCAAGGAGTGCACAACAGAACACTGGAAGTTTTGTAGCCAGCGTGAGGAGTGCGCATATGAGCTCTGCGGATTCAGAAAGAACGTGCAAGGAATGCACACCAGAAAGATTCACAGATTCAAGGATGAGCCTCGAGGTCCCTGAACACCTTGGAGGACGAGGAACTATGCAAAGGAAGGCACAGAAAAGAAATAGAACTACTGAAGGTTCTGTAAAAACTCTTCTAGGAGGGCATTGAGCAAGTGCAAAGGGTGCACCAGAGAACTCCATTTCGAGTTCCGAGGAAAGGGAAGTGTCGAAGAGAAGACACTCACAGGGTTGTTGAATACGCTCTGCAAGGTGTGCATCGATCTGAAGAACGCCAGGAGGGCATGAAGCATTTCTTTACAAGAAATACTTCGGATCTGAGTTTAGCGAAATACTCTGTAGCACGAGTGTGCGAGGATGGACTTATTCTAAATCCCAAAGCTCAGGAGGAACCGTGCCTTTGTGCACAGAGCAACAGAAGAAAGGAGTAGAAGGTCAAGAAACTCTTTGAAGTTTCAGAGTTTGATAAATCTCAGGAGGGATAGCATTTTCAGAAAGCAAGCGAGGTCCAAACCCATCAGGCTCGCAGAGGTAGCAAAGGTCGAGGCCTTTGAGATTTCAGAAAATCTTCCCAGGAGAAGGAAGAAAACACATGCTCAGAAAAGAGCTACACTGCCATCAGATCTGGGCGCACGGACCGATAGCCATCGGATCCAGGAGGAGCTGCACGAGGTTTCATCCTCGTATGCAAAGAAGTGGAGCTGTCAGATTTCGGCATTTAGGGGTTCAGAATTTCGGGAATCCCGACGACAAGAGACCGAGGCACTTCACAGTGAAAACCCCGAAGTCGCGAAAAGGTGCATACAAGCGAGGTTTCAAGGAAATCCCCGAAAGGGAATTTTGGTATTTTGGCTACCGAAAGATGCAGGGGTGAGAGTTCGGAAATCTTGACCCATGAGATCCCGAAAGGATCTGAGTCGTTAGATCAGGGAGGCTCACAGTCGTTGATCTTTCTCAGGAGAAGGAGGACCGGAGTTTCAGGATTTCAGTACTTCGGTATTTCGGATACCGAAAGTATGAGAGGACAAAGGATTGTTGCGTCAGGATTCACGAAGTTCTGAAATGTGAATTCCTGAAAGCATAGGAGGAGTATTGTCAGGTCACGAAGATAGGATCAGATTTCGGCATACCGGGATTCAGGATTTTGGAAGTCCTAGAGACAAGGAATCTGAGCTCTTGGGGATGAAAACCCCAAAGTCATGAATGTGATGCATCCTTTGGAGGAGAAAGCAGCCAAGGATTTCGGCAATTCAGGGATTGACTTTTCAGCTGTCCTGAGGAGCAGGAGTCGGTCACTTGACATCGAAAGTCCCGAAGTCACGAAATGTGATGCACCTTTGGAATAGGGTTGTGGACTCGTGGAAGGTGGTCAGGATTTCGGGAAAAGGCCCGAAATATTTCAATCCCGAAAGAAGAATGATCCAGAGATCGGGAGGTCAGTGGACCCTACTGAGGTAGGGGATCTGGATCAAGTGGTATCAGAGCTACTTTCTGTCTGTATACTACGGGTAGAAGGAGGTAGAGAAGGAGAAGAAAAACACTCTGATACACGTCAAGTGGTATCAGAGCAGATTTTTATCTATAGATTTCATGCAAAAGAAAAAGACGAGACGGTTACTTTGTTCACAGACAAAGGAGAGATGGTAGGAGAAATTCTGGTAACATCAAGTGGAATCAGACGCATAGATTCATCTGTATACAACAGGTGAAAGGAGACAGAGTAATAATTCTCTGTGGTGATTGTTTGAGGGTGCAACGGTCAATAGACAGCCAGGTGAGCTGTAGGAGAAGATGGAGATGCTCTCGAACATAGAGTGATCCATACGCTGCCAGGAGGGCAGGTGAAAGATAGAGATGGTTACTGAAGGTCATGAGCGTGGTGGAAGAGGAGACCACCAACAGATGAGTAAAGCAGAGATTGACAAAGAACTCGCTGAGATAAGGGCGAGAATGGAATAGCTGACATTGAAGATGCAGCAGGAGGAAAAAGTACACTGGAGATACGAATGGCCTCTGAACAGAAAGCCAAATGGCCTGTTCAAAAGTTGTTGGCCAGGAAACATCAACAAGAGTTGAAAATATGGTTGAGGTATGTTGAAATCCTTAGTGACACAGAGCTGGTTTGCATCTGTGAGCTAGAATTTGGAGAAACCCTCAGTGATGAGGAAGAGAGATCAGTTTCAGGTCTCATAAATTGCCAGGAGGACAGAGATGAATTTTTGAATTGCCAGGTGGGCAATGAGATGAGATCATTGGAGGATCCCATGGACTGTCGGGAGGACAGTAGTGGAAATTCATATTGCCAGGAGTGTTATGGTATGAGATTAGCTAAAGATCTCATAAACTGCCAGGTGAGCAAGGCAGAAATCCCATATTGCCAAGTGGGAAAGGGAGAGCAGATGAGACTGTCTGAGAGTCTCATGAACGCAAAGGAGGGTTCAGATCAGCAAGGAGTGCTGACAAGAGAGAATCAGAAGAGCATTCTGATGATTGGGGGAATTCGAGTATTCCTACCAAGAAGCCCAGTTGAGGCCAGAGCATGTGTTGCAGATGCAACAACAGAAGAGAGATAGCCAGCAGAAACTATCATGGAGGAACAAGTGGAGAAAACACTGATGTTTTCCCAAGGAGAAAAGGATGAGTGTTCAACAGAATGGCTCAAAATTTTCAGCCAGGAAGTTGAAACAGAGATGACTGTAGCACTGAAGCCTGCAGCAGAAGAAAAAGCAGACAACACAGATTTTGTTGATCTGTGCGAAGAATTGGAAGCCTTGGAGAGAAGGGTGATGGTGCAAAGTTTTCACATCCAACAGGTTAAGTTGGAAGAAGGTAGTGGAGCATACCATCCCTAGGAGAAGTTGGAAGAAGCTGAAAGTATGCCAGCAGAAGAAATGGCAGCAGCAGAACTGCCACAGGAAGAAGATGAGCAGCAGTTCAGTAAGGAGACTGCAGAGCTAGAGTCTATAGCAAAGTGGCCACTCAGTGCCACAAAGGTAAATAAATACCGCGTGGGAGATCAGGTAGATCTGCCCATTGATAAGGGGGAAGAAGTGCAGTAGAGAAGACTGCAAAAGGAGAGCCAGCCATTGGAGCATCTGGATGAGGAGATTAAGCAAATCAGGAGGCTGATGTTGAGGTCAGCACAAGAAGTAGTCAGTGAAGGAAAGCTGAGAAGAGAAGAACCTGCAAGAGCAGCAGGGAAGAAGAAGTAGCAGCAACAACAACAACATAGCTGGAGAGGAGCAGATGAACAGCTCCAAGGGAAAGTTTGGGATCCAGGTGGATTTCAACACTAGAGAAGACGAGCTCATGATCAGGAGATCATGATTTTTCCAGCTGAGGAGTATGATGCAGGAGCATCACTCCACGTCAGTAGCATGCCACCCAGCCAGCACATCCATCACGCATTTAATGAAGAAAGGGAGAGGCCGAGCCCTCTCAATTTTGAAATTCGAAATTTCAATAAATATTGTAAGGCTTTTAATGCTAGACCACGCCTTTGTACAGGTAGTGGTTGAGATTTCCTTTAATGGTTACCTGCAGCTAAGTCCAGATCAGTCAGAACTGGACATCCATTTATGTAATGTAGCCATAAGAGTCGCTCTGTGATAGCGATAGCTCAGAGACGGTGAGGTGGAGGATAAGCTCATAGAAGCCCTCATTTTTGTAATTAATAAATTTGAGTAGAGAGTTAGAGAGAGAGGTCTCAGGTAGAGAGGTCTCGAGAGAGAGCTGAGACTTGTTACAGACCATCCTTTGTAAACATTTGTATAGGCATTTGGAAATTAATACAAAGAGCAGTTTTTCCTGCCCATGAATTGTTTGTGTATGTTTATGCATTTGAGTGTCACCTGTATACTGTAGATATAGGTTATAGATAGATTTTATTGTCTATCTGATTGAGTTATGATTTTTGTCTGGGTTCTTTAGGCCGTGCAAGGAGTGTATAACAGAACACTGGAAGTTCTGTAGCCAGCGTGAGGAGTGCGCATCTGAGCTATGCGAAGTCAGAAAGAATGTGCAAGGAGTGCACACTAGAAATATTCACAGATTCAAGAAGGAGCCTTGAGGTTGCTGAACACCTTGGAGGATGAGGAACTGTGTAAAGGAAGGCACAGAAAAGAAATAGAACTACTGAAGGTTCTGTAAAAACTTTGTTAGGAGGGCATTAAGCGAGTGCAAAGGGTGCACCAGAGAACTCCATTTTGAGTTACGAGGAAAGAGAAGTGTCGAAGAGAAGACACTCACAGGGCTGTTGAACACTCTGTGGAGAAAGGCTCTGCAAGGTGTGCATCAAGCTAAAGAACGCCAGGAGGGCATGAAGCATTTCTTTACAAGAAATACTTCGGATCTGAGTTTAGCGAAATACTCTGTAGCACAAGGAGTGTGCGAGGGTGGACTTGTTCTAAGTCTCAAAGCTCAGGAGGAACCATGCCTTTGCACACAGAGAAACAGAAGAAAGGAGTAGAAGGTCGAGAAACTCTTTGAAGTTTCAGAGTTTGATAAATCTCAAGAGGGATAGCATTTTCAGAAAGAAAGTGAGGTCCAAACCCATCAGGCTCGTAGAGGAAGCAAAGGTCGAGGCCTTTGATATTTCAAAAAATCTTCCCAGGAGAAGGAAGAAAGCACATGCTCAGAAAAGAGCTACAGCTGCCGTCAGATCTGGGCGCACAGACCGATAGCCATTGGATCCAATAGGAATTGCACGAGGTTTAATCCTCGTATGCAAAGGAGTGGAGCCATCAGATTTTTTCATTTCGGGGTTCGGCATTTCAGGAATCCCGATGACAAGAGATCGGGGCACTTCACGGTGAAAACCTCGAAGTCGTGAAAAGGTGCATACATGTGAGGTTTCGGGGAAATCCCCAAAAGGGCATTTTGGTATTTTGGCTACCGGAAGATGAAGGGGTGAGAGTTCAGAACTCTTGACCCACAAGATCCCAAAAGGATCTGAGCCATTGGATCAGGGAGGCTCACAATCGTTGATCTTGCTCAGGAGAAGGAGGACCGGAGGTTCAAGATTTCGATACTTCGATATTTCGAATACCAAAAGTACGAGAGGACAAAGGATTGTTGCGCCAGGATTCGCAAAGTTTCGAAATGTGAATTCCCGAAAGCATAGGAGGAGTATTGCCGGGTCACGAAGATAAGATCAGATTTCGGCATACCGGGATTCGGGATTTCGGAAGTCCTAGAGACAAGGAATCTGAGTTCTTGGGGATGAAAACCCCGAAGTCGCGAATGTGATGCATCCTTTGGAGGAGAAAGCAGCCAAGGATTTCGGCATTTCGCGGATTAGCTTTTCGGTTGTCCGGAGGAGCAGGAGCTGGGCACTTGACATCGAAAGTCCCGAAGTCGCAAAACGCGACGCGCCTTTGGAATAGGGCTGTGGACCCGTGGAAGGTGGTCAAGATTTTAGCAAAAGGCCCGAAAGATTTTGGTCTCAGAAGAAGCGGCGATTTCGGCATTTCGGAAACTGGAAGGTCGAAAGACAGAGGACAGGAGGAGCCTTACCTCACGATTCGTCGAATCACGAAACCCCGAAGGGGCACTTACCGGAACATTTCGGCATTTTGACAACCAGCGATTTGAACAATAGAGTACAGAAGGGAGAACGCTCGCTTCACGATTCCTCGAATCGCGAAAAGTCGGTTGTATATTATCGCGGGCCATCATTTCAGCATTCCGTGTACTGGGTACTCAAGAGGCCAGGAGTCGGGAGCCTAGGAGTTCCGACTCACAAAACTTGAAGACCCAAAAGGCTAAGGGAGGAGCCAGTTGAGGCATTGTGCCTTTTCATTGTTTCGGAGACCGGAAGTCCAAGAGGACAAGGAGCCAAGGAGAATTCGCTCACAGGAGTCTTGAAACCCCGAAAAATCCGAAAGGGATGTTGGGTCAAGACAGAGAGAAGAGCGCCAAGGAAAAAGGGTGTGCACACAGATTTTGTTGAAGGCCTGTGCCAGAGGATAAAAGGGGGACCTATGGATTTGTTCGAAGGGTTCTAGCAAGAGCCCGAAGAGCTAATTCGGCTCAAAAGAAGAGTGATCCAGAGACTGGGAGGTCGGTGGACCCTGCTGAGGTAGGGGGTCTACATTACAGAATAAAGATACTATTAAAAAAATCGTCAAATCAAAATTTAAGGAGAAAATGTGGTGAGATAAATAGTTAGAGGAAAAAAAAAATTAAAGTATTATCTATTTGTCTTGCCAAGTGTAAAGAAAAAAATAAGCATTGTTAAGATAAGAACAAATTCTCAAGAGCTCCATAGTGAAACTGGGCGTTGGTCAATTCCTAAAACGCCATGGGATGAAAGAGTGTGTCACCTTTGTGACACTAAGAAGGTTGAATATGAAAAGCATTTTCTCTTAGATTGTCCAACCTATACCCATATTAGATCTCCTTTTCAAAATATTTTTCACACTACCAACCTTCGTAACCTCTTAACTCAACAAAATTATGGTGATCTTGGAAATCTTCTCTTAATTCTTTTCGAGCACCGAAACAAAATTCTAAAGAATCACAAGTAATCACTTACCCTCTTAAGGTCTGATAGACCAATTCGGTCTTACTGGATGTTAATCATCATCATCATTATTTTTTGTTGAAAGTCTTCATTTATACTCACTTAGTTTCAATGCCAATCATGTTATCTTTTAACCACCATGTATCTTTATAATTGCAATATTGTCTTGTTATGATTTCTTAGATTTTGTAAGTATCTAATTCACAATATGATTAAAAATGGTTCCTTAAACAAGTTATATGCATCATGCTTGAAAAGTAAATTGATATGGTAACAATTTTATACTACTTGAGTATATTGGATTTTAGATTTTTTGAGTAAGTATTTATTCGGTTTTTATTTATTTTGCATTTAAGAGATATGGTTTAAATTAATTTTTTTTTAAGAGAATCATTTTTGTAGTTCTTGGAATAAAAATATCAAGATTAGTTTATTTTTTCCAAAGAAAATCACAATTTATATTTCATTATAAAATGAAAATCACATTATTCGGGCACTCAAAGCCCAATACACATAAAAGCAAGTACATGTGTGCATATCACACTTTCATGAGTACAAGGTAGAATACACTTGTAAGATTAATGTTGCATTAGTAATGTACATTTCATTTCTTACCCTCTATAAAATAATCTTCTTCAATCTTTCCCTTTTTCCCCTTCTTTTTTTTTAACTTCTTGCCACCCTCTTGAAGAAGGAGCCACAATAACTAACTAACTGAGAGTCACAAGGAATAAGATCAAAATTCTTAGAAAGAACTAGTTCTTTATCTGAAATGATGGTAACTCCTTACCTCAAATGGTGGTAATGATGGTAGCTCCTTATCTGAAATGGTGGTATCAGTTTCATGATCTCATTTGTTCCACCTAGAGGGGCGTCAACACCCACGAATTCCCTCAAGGAGGAAATTCCACTATCCATTTCATCTACTTTATCCCCCAATTTGTGGGTCTTGATTTACCTCATTCTGGTGAAGTTCAATATCCAAACTCGACTCCAAATTTTTTTATCTCTTTAGTTTTGATTTGGTTCCTTTTTTCCTAAAAGAATGAGCTAGAGCATGGGGACAAGTGGTTATTAAATGTCCTAGAAGATGATATACTATGCACGAAAAAGATGTGTTCTTGTGTGTATTTAAAATTCTTCCATGTGAAAAATCATTTTGTTCAAAAAAACCCTTACTAAGGTCTATCTCATCACAAATCCCTGCATAGTGCATAAACCCGCTACAACTCTCTCAATATTTGATATTATGTAAGTTCCCAAAGTATTCTCAATGTCCTCAAAAACTGATAAATACCATAACTGTAATGGAAATTTGGGTAGACAAATCCAAACATGCATTCTAGTAACTATCATGGTGTTAGGATCAAATTTAGGCAATTAACGGGTTATAAAATGTCTTGCACTTCCCCAAAGCCATAGACCATTCTCAAGCACTTGATCATAGAACTAAATGAGAGAAACACCCTTAGAGCACAAAGAGATGTCACATTTCTTTGTCCAAGTCAAAATATTCCAATGAAACAATGCTGATGTAAGAGTCCAATACCCATTAAATCTGCAAATAATAGAATCTTTTTCATACAATGTATGTAAATGGGTCACCTTTAACTCTATGAACTCCACCACCCACCAACGGTGCCTCTTCATTGTGCTTCACTATAATTGGTGCCTCTTAATTGTGTTTCACTATATAAGCACTATGAATAGGAGAAATCTTCAATGCATTTGGATTGGTAGAGTTGTTTTTACCTCATCCCTTAAATGATATTAAATGATACAAATGATACAAGTTTGTAAAATGAAGGCAACCCTGAACCCACTACTCCTCCCCCTAATCACAATCACAAGCCAAATGAATAGTTAAATCTTTGCATAAGTCATAGTCAGATAACAAACACTGGTCTTCTAATTAAAAATGAAACATTGATGGTCGACTGGAACTCTCTGCAAAAATTCCTTGCTATTCTAAATCTTGTTAGAATTGTCAATGCGGAAATACACAATTCACATGTAATAATTAACAAACACACACAGATAATAGACACAAGGATTTCACGCGGTTCACCCAAATGTTGGGCTACATCCACCAAGCATAGGCATTGGTTGTCTTATTATTCAAATCATGGATATTACATCAGCTCACTCACACTCAGTCTCTCATAGTCATTTTTGCCTCTACGGGCTTACATGTATTTGTACATTTACACAAGAAACTGAATATTAAATGCAATCCCTATCCATATTATAACTTGGTCTATTTGGTTGTAACCAACGCAGAATAATATGATCCAAATCTATTCTTGAGAATTCGTTGTCACCAAATCCCAACAATCTCCACCTTGACAACAATTAACCTGATACCTTGCTCCTTCCTTTTGTTCATCACCTTTTCTGCAAGCCAAGAGAAGCCAAGCACCATTGCACCCTGATCCGAAATCGGATTCAGAAGGCTGACAGGGCTTCAAAAAGGCTCAAAAATGAAAGTGCTCGGAATCCGATGAAACCAACACCATTGCGTCCGTCTCGTTTTCCTGATTCCGGCGGTATATTTATTTTCGTGAATGGAGTCCGTATGGAGGAGATATCGCGATTTTACCACCAAGTCAAACAGGTAAAAATTTGGATGCTGACTGTACCTGTCCGTACAGTCCGTACAGCCACGTGGAGGGCCGTACCATCATGGTGATGTGGCAGCTTGATGACATGGCGCATTTGTATTGGATGGTTGTCAGTGAATCGGGTGCTGACACGTGTCTCTTCATTTGTGATTAATTTGGTTATGTGTAAAAAAATATTGTTAGAGTCCGCGGGTTTGAACCCGGGACCTTCTCCTCTATACAAAGACTTAACAAACACTCCGCTAGCAAACTATCCGTTGCTTGTTCCTTGTTAACAAGGCGGGAAATAATATATTTATGTTTGCGGGTTGTTTTAATTGTAAAGGGGGGTGGGCCGAGGCTTAGCCCCGACCCATAGTTTATACTATGCATATATTGTAACCATTGTATTATGTACCGGTTGGCGCGCAATTGTATTGTAATACAATACATTGCATTACATATATTATGTTAAACCATGCGCATGGGTTTTAAACCTTTAATACAAGTTTAATACGCGTGGGTTTGTGGTAATGCATTGTAACTTGCGCGGGAAGTTACACAAAGTCYGTTTGCACGGTTTCAAACGGTCAACGAYTTTTGCGCMCAGCCCAAGGTMTTATGGTGCCATATRACCTGTTKAAAGGAGMGCRCRCCCAGCTTTGGGGGGGCTTTAGCCCAATTCTAACTACTATATGGTTGCAAAGTGGGTTTTCATAACCACTTTTGATTTAATTAATGTAATTAATCMTTTTTTAAGGGTTATTGGGCATTTTTAAAGCCTAAATTCGTGGAGGAAGTTGGAGAGGGAAAACTAACTCTCCCACTATTTAACCAAGGCTATTTTGAGGCCAAGGACACAGATTTTGAGAGAATTCAGAGCAGAGATGCTGAGGCAAGGCCAAGATAAAGCCAGTTTGAGGCAGAGGAGCTGTTGAGGTAGAGATGTTGTCGGACGATTTCTGAGAGTTCGGTATATCCGTTTCAGGTGCCGTAAGTTGTGAAAGATTCTAGAGATCATGGCGAACAAGACCAGATCAGTCTAGGAGCCAATAGGCAATTGTAAAGATGTACTAATAAACTTTCAAAAAGAAATCAAGAAGCCTCCCACAAGAGAAAAAGGCCCGGAGACGTAGGCAAAGTTGCCGAACTCCGTTATCAAACTTGTGCATTATGGTTTGCTGTTCTTTATTGTATTTCAGATTCGCATATATGTTTATGGCTGTATAATGTGTTTTCTTTTCTCTCTCTTTCATTAAAGTTTCCCAATGGTTAATTAATGCATGCTAAATAAACTCAACCATAGTCATTTCGAAAAATCCTGACGGATCACACCCTCTCTAATAGAACTGGTTTCATGATCTCGACTATGTGACTTGCACGAGTTTGGATTTCCTGGGTCACTCCACCTCCAACATGTCTTCCACAACTTTGTTGTGAGACATATTTAGTGATAGATCTCCTTCTATCCAAAACACCTGTAAAATATACATTACAATTATCACAAACCATCTTAGTGTAACCATTATTTGTGCTTTTCAAACGTTGAAGCACCCATTTCATTGCAACACCTGAATCTGTCACGTATCTGACAACATCATTAGAATGTGAAACATCTGGTCTTAACCATTTCATCACATACAACAGACCTCCTATTGAACTTACACGAGACATAACCTTTTCTTCTTTATAGACAGGCCCTATTCTTGAAGAAAACTTATAATGGAAAGCAAGAGGGATAAAAACTGGTTTTACAATGTTCATAGTGAACTCCAACGACATCTTACCATTACCATCTATGTATACTTCCATGCCCTTAATTTGTTTTGTTGCTCCTTGATCCCTCATCTGAATTGTCCTGTCCACCTGAGTCATTTTCTTACTAATTTTATCCATGCTTCGGCTTGCATCGAGCATATCATCAACAAAGAACATCAAGACTATGAATGTACTATAAACTGTATAGTCATTCCTACCCTTTGAAAAAATTTGACTCACTATGAAGGATTCAAACATCTTGTATATTTGCATGGGTCCCAATAGGCCATACAATGAATTACCTAGCATGCAAACAAATTTACCGTTGCGATCTTGAATCAACCCTTTTGGTTGTTCCATACATACTATATCTCTATCAATGATGACATTGTGAGAAGTAGGATCCCACACACAACATCCCTTTATACCACCATCATAACTTGCAGAGATATAAAACAAGAAGGAATTCGGAAACAAAAATTTTAAGTCTGGAACTGATTTACCTCTTACCAGTACCTGCAATTCTTTCTTGCTCTTATGACCTTGATGCTTCTTCCATAAACAAGAAGATACATCTATCACTTCAGATGCTACTTCGGTACTGCCTTCCAGCTTATAAAGGTTATCAACCTTTGTTGCCTTCATCACTACTAAATTACCTTTCGACACTGTGAGAGCTCCACCTTGACCTGTATACTTATAACCACAAGAATCCAATACTCCTAATGAAATCAAATTTGATTTAAGCTCAGCTACACATCTAATATTCGTTAATTCCCTAACAATACCATTGAACATCCTGATTCTAATACTGTCAACCCCAATAGTTTTGCAGCGAATACCATTTCCCATAAACACTACACCCTCATCAACAGATTGGTAAGAAATGAACCAATTTCTATGTGAGCACATGTGGTGGGAGGCACATGAATCTAACTACCATTCTTCTTGATATTGTAAATGATTAGAAACAGATAAAACTTGATCAATCATACCTGAATTTGTTACAGCCAAATTTGCTTCCTTCGTAGAGTTTTCCTCGGATTCCTTTCTCTTCCAGCAATCTTTCTTGAGATGTCTTGTTTTTCCACAGTACCCGCATTTTTCTTTACCCTTCTGTGTCTTGACTTAGATCGGAAAGAACTTCTCTCATTCTTATCTGTGGTTCGACCTCTAATCAGCATCGCCTCTGAAGTTGAGGTTTCTTTACTATATTTTCTTCTCATCTCCTCACCTAACAAAGCTCCAACAACAGATTCATAATCTAAAACTTATGTTGAGATAAAGCTAATAAAGGTGACTAGATTATCCCAAGACTTGGGCAACAAACACAATAGTGTAATAGCCTTATCCTCATCTTCGAATTTAACTTCCATACTAGTCAATTGAACTATAAGGGTATTGAAGGTATTTAAATGGTCAGCAACTTTTGTAATTTCTTTCATCCGCAAACTTTACAGTTGTCTCTTCAAGCAGATTCTGCTTGTCAAGGATTTCGTCATATATAGACTTTCCAACTTCGTCCATAAACCAGTTGTTGTCTTCTCCGAGACAATATTGAACAGAACATCATCGACCAAACACATATGTTTGCATCCATCTCATCCCAGTCATCATCTGTTATGGTCGCGGGTTGCTTTGCTTTTCCCAAAAGCGCCTTCACCACACCTTGTTACACGAGGAGATCGTGCATCTTAAGCTTCTAGAGCTCAAAGTTGTTTTTACCGCTAAACTTTTCAACTTCAAACTTCGAACTCTACATCTTAGCCATTTACACAAAAAATCTCCTAATATCCACTGCTTATAAAACCCAAGACCTTTTGAAAAATAATGTGGAGGAATTATCTTACTTAATATTGAATAATAATTAAAAAAAAAATTAATTCAAAAAACCCTTTTTGATAATATAAAAAGGTTTCATAAAAGAAAAAAAACCTTTTATAAAGAAAAAGTTTCACTTTTTTAAAAAAACCATCCACCTTTTAAATATTATATTTAATCCCTCAATTAAAAAACCTTTTTTAACTTATGCACTCACTTGACTTGCAATGTTCACTTATGCATACACTCCTCCACCTTTGTTTTATGCATAGAATATAGTATTCTAATTTTTTGTAATTGCCCATACCTTGATTTATACCATGTTTTATATTTAAAACTTAAAAAACCATTGGAATCAATTTAAAAAGGAGATAGTGGCTTTGTTTTATGCATAGTATATAATATTCCACTTAAAACTGCGAATCATATCATCCGAATATTTCCTTGCGAATTGTTTTAAGGAGTAGTAGCTTTTGATTTACCAAAGGGAGCCACCGCATGCACCTCACGCTTCCACTGCGGTGAGTCCGCACCTCTCGACACAGTTGGAGTGCGGAAACTTTAAAAAAAAATTAAGCACAGTGCCTTTTTCTCAACCGTGGAAATATCAGAAATTTTTCACGAGTGTAAGGATGAGTAGTATGTCTCCTAGGAGGGACCTGTCGTAATGTATAAATCTACGCAATTCACTTTTCCGGCTTCTCCAATAATTTGAAGCTCTTCCCACCAGTTTTAACCAGTTCTAATACCATTTGTTAGAATTGTCAATGCTGAAATACACATTTCACATGTAATAATTAATAATCACACACAAATAATAGACACAGGGATTTCACGTGGTTTACTCAAACTTTGGGCTACGTCCACCAAGCATAGGCATCGGTTGTCTTATTATTCAGATCATGAAGATTACATCAGCGCAGATCATGGAAATTACATCAGCACACTCACACTCAGTCTCTCACAGTTGTTCTTACCTGAAACTGAATATTAAATGCAATTCATATCCATATTCTAACTTGATTTATTTGGTTGTAACCAATTCGTTGTCACCAAATCCCAACAAATCTACCACGGAATCGTTTAAATTCACCCCAAAAAAATATATTATTGTCGATAAAAAACTTAACCATCATCTGAAATCTATCTATCATTTTCAACAAGTACTTGGCAAACACACAATTCATCAAATACTTGGCTTGCAAGTATTTTGTCAAATACTTGAGAGATGGACATTTCATCCAACATTTTAAATGCAACTGTTTCATCAAGCACTTGCCCGGCTTCGTTAAATGGCAAAGCGCAATGTCACCACCACTGCAAAGAAAAGTGCTCATCAACCTTGTCGACCGGTTTCTTAGCCTCAGCGGCCTGCCAAACCTCAGAGTTAACTGCCTTGAGTTGTGGACAGTTTTTCACTTCTTCAAACAGGTCTGATTTTGCATCTTTATCTTCACCTCCAGTATCTGTCGCCTTTGGAACCTCATTCCCCTTTGCATCTATCGCCTTTAGAACCTCATACCTCTTCGCATAGGACGAAAATTATACGTAATTATACCTCTGGGAAGTAATATCGTAAGCCATAAGAGTGGGATTTTACCTAAAACCATATGACAATATGAAACGACATCTTATTATTATAATATAATATAAGAATTCCAAACGTAAATGTATTTTGAATCTATGCGAAACCAAGGTGACAGAATTGAGACATCTCACATATCAAGATGATGGCCATCCAATGACCACGATAGGTACGCAATAAATAACGTTACCTTAGTTTCCACATATAACACAACTACCCTTAACCTTACTTTCCACGTTTAACACAACTACCAGCAAAAAAAATGAATAGTGGAATGTATCGTTGCTCATAAAAGGAAAACTTAGTGTCCAATGTGGCGTTGCTCCTGAAAGGAAAACTTGGTGATCTTTGAAACGATTGAGTTAATCCATTGTTTCATTTAAATTTTCTGCCATTTGAGTTTATTTTGTATGTTTTTGTTCGCAGGGATGGATTTTCGGGTTTTTTTTTTTTACTAAGACACCAAAAGCAGTTAGCAATACAATTCATTTTAGAGAGAATTTAAACTATGAAAGACCACTGCATGAGAAATGTTATGGTTTAATTATCTTTCCTGAATATGCTTTAAATTCTTTATGTATGCCATTGAACATGCATTTTATTGACTACGGAAGACAGTAGGAAGAACTGAACACAAAATCAAAACAACAAAGAACAACACAGAGAAGGGAAATGAATACACAAGTCAACTGAAATTGAGACAATGCAGAATGGGTTCGATTGATGTGAATTTATAAAAAAAATTACATGCAGTAGGTGTATCTCGAAGGCTCCAGAGCTTCCAACGCTTTCTTAAAGTTTCTTGATATTTTCTGCAGTCCATCTTCTCTGTCAACTACCACATTTAATTTGGCTTCTAGATGTCTTCTCACCACCTATACTAATAAACATTACAACTTAATTAATCTATGTTTTAACACTCCCCCTTAATGTTTATTAAGATTAACATACACTTATTAAGGGGATACTTCTTTAAGTTCTATCATGCTTCTAAACTTTACAAACTTTACAGTACTCAAAGCTTTAGTAAATATATCAGCAACTTGATCTTTTGTTCTGCAATATTTCAACATGATTTATCGAGGTCAATATTGGTGGCCACCCACCTTTTCCAATTGACTCAAAATAGTTTTCTGACAATTCTGGTAATTTACTATTTTTAGTAGTTTTCACTTCCGGCGCTGTTTTGAGGCCCTAAACGATGTTTTTTTGGAAAAATGGGTTTGCAATATGAATTTTTTTTTCGATATTTCCCCTAAAATGAATCTCCTGGACGATACCTTTCCAACGAGCTATCATACGCCTAAAACGAAGATCGTATGCAAAAGTTACGACCCCGGGAAGTTGATGTACTAACTTACCCAAACGGGCCCACATAACTTTTAGCGCTTCATCTCCTAGGGTTAGGTATTTGGATGTCTAGGGTTTTTGGAATTCTCATTTATTGTAAAAAGGCCTTCGGAGCCTCATTGTAATCATTTTCTTGCGAATGAGCGCAGCCGTCACATCTCTTCTCAGAGATAAGCCGCCACCATTCCAGCGAGCTTGTTTCCACTGCATTTTACAGTTTCAGTTTATTTCCTTATTGAATAGAAAATCAGTTTTATTGTATCTCTGTTATTTTGTGTTAAACACCTATTAATAATCTGTAGTCATTTCGTTCTGCTCATAAAATCCAGATCAATGATGTTGTCTTTCTGTGTTTTTTCTCGAACATAATGATGATGGATTTCAATATGTTTGGTCCTTGCATGAAAAACTGGATTCTTTGTTAATTGTATTTTTCTTTGATTATCACAGTAAATAGTTGTAGCTTATGTTTGAGGATGATTCAATTAAGCAAGAATATATCTTAGCCATGTAGCTTCTTGTGTTGCAAGTGTTGCTCCTTTATATTCAGCTTATGTTGATGATAAAGAGATTGTAGCTTGCTTCTTGCTACTCCATGAGATTTCTCCCAAATCAAGATAAAATATATATCCAGAAGTTGATTTTCTATCATCAATATCTCCTGTCCAATCAGAGTTTGTATACCCTGCAAGTTGAACATTACCACCATTTTGATATTCAATTCCAAGCTTATAAGTTCCTTTGATGTATCTAAGTATTCTTTTAGCTGCATTCCAATGTTCAAGATGAGGATCAGACATAAATCTAGAAACCATTCCAACTGCATATGCAATATCTGGTCTCATGGCTGTTAAATAGAGAAAACTTCCAACCAACTATCTATATAGTGTGCCATCAAATTTTTATGAAATAGAGTTGCTTCTTAACTTGGTCCCTGCATCAATTGGAGTTGGAGCTGACTTACAATTCTCCATTTTGAACTTCTTCAACAGATCAAGTGCATATTTTTGTTGTGATAGAAGAATTCTATCTTTTTCTTGGCAAACCTCGATGCCAAGAAAATAATGTCATAACCCCAAGTCTGTGATATCAAAAGCCTTCTTTAGCTGCTTCTTGAAGTCATATACCTGACTTAAACTGTGTCCTGTAAAGATTAATTCATCTACATATAGGACAATCATTATGATATCACCATAGCAATTTTTTACATAAAGATCAGGATCGTAAGGACTTCTTTTGAATCCATCATTCAAGAAGTACTCATTAATTTTGGAGTACCATGCTCTTGGAGCCTGCTTTAACCCATACAATGATTTTTTAAGCTTACAAACAAGATGTTATTGACCAACCTTTATAAAACCTAGTGGTTGTTTCATATAAATTTATTCAAGTAAATCACCATGCAGAAAATCACTTTTTACATCCATTTGATGAATTTCCCTACCAATTTTTGCAGCTAGATAAACTACAATGTGAATTGTAGTCATTTTAGCAACAGGAGCAAATGTTTCAGTATAGTCAATACCTTCCTTTTGTGAGAATCATTTTGCAACCAATCTAGCCTTATGCTTCTCGATTGTTCCATCAGATGTGAACTTTGTCCTATATATCCATTTGCAGCCAATGAGATTTTTACCTTCTAGGAGAGGAGTCAACACCCAAGTTTGATTCTTCATTAAAGAGTCATATTCATCTTTCATTGCAACATCCCATTCAGGTTTTCCTTGAGTTTCTTCAAAGACTTGTGGATCATCAACATGCATCGCTCTAGTCACAAGAGCATAGTTGGCATAATGTTGTCTTGGACCTTCTTGATAAATCTCTTGAAGACTTCTTGTTTTT
>SNQJ01S0012790.1:97341-110508 GCA_010110895.2 Picea sitchensis | reverse complement strand
ATTTTAAAAATATTTTAACAAAAAATAACTATTATTATTATTATTATGAAATGTATATCTCCTTATTCTAAGGACATCCACCAAGATTTATAAGGAAATTTAATTTGAAAACTTGATTTACAACAATGACCCACTTACCTTAATTTGTTGATTGAAGAAAAAAAAAAATACAAAATTAATTTAAATTGATTTAGTTTTTAAAAATATATAAATTTCAATTTTATATATAATTATATGAAAATAAATAATAATAAATATTTTTATTTTGTAAATAATTAATTAAATCTTAAAAAATTAAAATATAAATTGATATATTTAACATTTATATGTAAAATATATTTTACAAACTCGTAAATTTCAATGAAAAAGTGATATGTTTAATACATTAAGATAATATTTTAATATATGTAAAAAATTGAAAAAATAATATTTTAATATATGTAAAAATTATTAAAATAATAATAATTTTAACTATCAATAAAACTAACAATTAACAATGAAATAATTATATTGACTACCACATAAATTTATAATGTTTCAAACTAGTTGGTGTTTTGAAATACCACATTTATATTCTAAATAGCATGGTTGCACCATATAATGTATTGGAATTCCAAATAGTATGGTTGCACTATATGATGTATGTTATGTAGGTATAAAAGAAACATATTGAAATTCCAAATAGCATGGTTGTACTATATAATGTTTGTTATGTAGGTATAAAAGAAACATACGTCTTAATGACATTAAAACATGATAAATAAGTAGATATAAAAGAAATATATAATCATTTTTTTAATTAAATTGCTCACAATAACTAACCATCATTGTTTATAATTGTTTTGATGAATTTATGACAAACTTATAATAAGACCATGTATCATATCGATTAATATATGTAGATTTAAAATTAAGTCTTTTAGGTCTTTAAATAAGCATATCAAATCCTTAGTTATAATTCAAAGACATAATGAAACCTTTTCGATCTGATATAATGAAACATTTATGATCCTTAAATATGTTGTAATGATTTTGACTTAGGCAATAAATATATGTACTAGAACTTTAATCCTTAAATTTTTACGAGAAACCATTGCTTGGTCCATGAGAACTATCCTTATTGTGCCTAAACATTAACTTCAGGCCTCTATGATGGTTTAGGTCCCCATGCATAGTCCAAGAGTCCTAGAAGCAATGGTTATGGCTAATTTCATTTGATTTTTTCTTTACCAAGCCTGGGCCCTAAGACCCATCTATGGTGCATCAAATGTCAAAATTGTATCTATATATCACTCACAAGACAAATGTCCCTTGTATATGTCATTTGTTATAATATAGGTCCCCATTCATGACCTGTAATCTAAAGAATCAATTATTAGGTCCAATGTCTCTAGTTTTTGGCTTGAACCATGGCCTAAAACATAAGACCCACCCATGTTATAATCATATATCGCTCATAAGATAGAGGTGCATTCTCTATTCCCTTTGTGGTTGCTTGGGGTCCTTGCATGGCACATAAGCCATAGAAAAACTATTAGGACCTAAGTCCCATGTTTTCATCCCTAAATTATGGTTTGTATCATGAGGCCTATCCATAGCATATTTGATCTTAAATGGATCCAAACCAATGAATGAGTAAGAGTTAGTACCTGCAAGACAATTAAAAAATTTATGAACGTTATCTAAACTATGTAAAAGACAAGTAAATGTAAATGTTGAATGAGATAAATGTGAGAGGAAAAAAAAGAATCAAACAAAATAAATAAAATAAAACGGGAGAGAAGGTTGAGGAATGTGAAATGAATGGGCATGGTTTTTGTCCTTCCCCCTACCCCCCATCTCTCCCTGTTTCATCCTTCAATCTCATTCTCAATGGGTCTTTTTGGCCAAGAGAGAAAGAGGCATAGAAAGCCATGAAAATATTTGTACCAAATATTGCTAAAATGAAGAAATTGAGCCCCATTCGAAGTCAGTTTTCCCATTTGAGTTTCCAAGGTAAAATCCATGTGTCAATTTTGAGTTTTCTTATGATGGTTGTGTGATTTCCATTGGCTAGAACATGTTCTCAACTTCATTCTTAATGGGTTGTTATGTGATCTCATATGTGTTTGATTTTGTCATTACTCACATGGAATAGTTACCTAGCTAATTTATGAGTGTAGGAATTCAATCTCTGTTATAGTTTTTGGTGGATTTCCTTGTTAATTTCATCCTACATGAGAAATCAAAGAACATCAATAGTTCTAGAATGTGCACCGTCCATTTCCCTTCAAATTTCAAGAGATCTATGGATATTAAAAATTGTATGTTGCAAATTCTTAGTTGAGTTTCTATTCTCAGCACTTAATATTATCACTTCAAATTGGTTGGGTCGACCTCCCTCTTCCTTGCATTGTTTTCTCTCTCCCTTCAAACCGTTGACAACGGTAAGTGCGCCCTTCCCTTTGGGAGCTGGAAAAGGAATGCGAATGGTATAGTCTATAGTATAGACGTTTTGGTTGTGGTCGACTCTCCCTTCATTCTAGCTAATTTATTTCATTGTTAGAACTATTTCCTACCTATGTTGAGAGCCCTCCTTATAAAAAAATTTAAAAATAAAAACTTTTTTCCTAGGTGAGTTCACATCCCTTGGGCAAATTTATACCACTTTGGGCATTTTACTTCATGCTTACACTCCTCCTGGACCGTTTTCCCTTGCCTAAGACATTTTCACACTAGCTTGGGTTGTTTCCCACTTGCTTTGACATATGCTTATCTCCTTGGGCATTTTGTTTCGTGCCTGGATGAATTTACACTCCTATTGGGCTATTTTCCCTTACCTCTATACATTTCCTCTCTTTCTGTGGGTGATTTAGTTCTTTGTTGGATGGTTAGTTTCGTTGTTGGTCGACTAGATTAATTTTTGTTCGATTCATTCTCTTGGTGGATAGTTAATTTCATTACAAGTTGGCTTATTTAACCGCTAGTCTCTCCATTCCCTATTGACACAAAATCTCAATCATTGTTATCTACTCAACACATCAAAGCTTGTTGATAAAGTTTGGCTTTGTAACTTTAACATTCATTTCATTGTATTGTTCTTATCTACATGTATGATTACATCCATGACTAACAAACAACTTGACATTGAAAGAGATTGTTTGGATGAATGCATAAATATGTTAGTTATGTTGAGTGATATCTTTTAAAACGTGAGTTTTGGTTTTCTTGAAATCTAATGGTCATTCCAAGACTAAGAACCAAGATTTGAAGAAGGCAACGTGCAGCTCATAACTTCAACTCAAAGAATTGAGTGGTATATAGGATATCATTTCGTTGTATTGTGTGCAAGAAAGTCTAATAATAGAGAAGAAAAAAGAAGAATTGAGATCCTTGTACAGGACAAAGGACGGAATCCTAGTGACCTTTTTTGAGAACAAAGAACTTTGTTTAACATTAAGACCTAAAAAGAAATTTTTTATTTTGCAAACAATACGTGTTGGTGAAGCAATTAGGTTATCAATCCCTTGTTTACGGATCATTCCCATGTTCCACAAATGGGCTAAACATTCCCTCTATACGCATATGTATGTGGTTTGTGAGCCTTAAAGAAACTATTAGAGATTTTAAGTCATGAGTTTATGGATCTAAATTATAGTTTCGACCAAAGACCCATCCATGTGTTGAATTTCAAAATATGACCATGTATCACTTATTGGATAAATATTCCCTTTATGGGCCCTTTGATCCAGGTGGATCTCGGTGGCCAACCACCTTTTCCACTAAATCAACATTTTGAGCCTATGGTTTTGATAAACCATGATATTCACCCTTTTGATAGGGAATGGACTATAATTCCATCTTCATTTGTTAATTACATACATCATGTAATGATTTCCTAGAGGTCTTATGTATATACCTACAACATAGCATTAATGATCCAGATCTCATTAGAACTCTGTAGTTAAGCACGCTCAAGCTAGAGTAGTACTAGGATGGGTGACCACTCGGGAAGTCCTAGTGTTTTACATGCCTTAATTTATCCCACATGCATCATGAGAGTTTTTCTCCTCTCACTCTCTCATATATAATGAGGTGAAGGAGGCCCTTTAAGAATGCAATGGAGGGTGATGTAAATATTCTTATGAATGAAGCGTAGCGAACATCTCTTTATTTCCATTGTGTTCTAAAATGTTTTCTTCTATATTTTTGTGCATTTCATTGTTATATCTTTATTATATTTATGCCTTCATGTCATTCTCAAAATAATTTGGATCAATGGTATCAAAGCAGTCTGCTCCTTGTCATTTATCAAAGCAGTTCCCCGACAAGGAAAGGTATAGAGAGTTGGGTCTCGATCTAGTTTCACTTGAGGACAACCTCTCTCACTAGCCCAAGAGACCTCCCATGGCAGAAGAAAAGAGAGATGATAGAGTAGGATATCCTTTCAATATTTTGCTTGAGGAATCCATTGTACGAAAAAGGAATGAGATGATGGGAAACTTTGCTCAGATCCTTCAAAGACTACTGATGGTGGCAGTTGAAGCATCTATGACAAGCATCCATTTCACAGGTGTGACACCCTTCAAGGTACAAGTCAATTTTTATATCCCATTATTTTAAATCCAGATAGATGCATATGCTATAGAAAAATGGTTGAATTTGCTAGAAGGTTATTACTTTGTCCAACAAAAAAATCGATAGTGAAAATATCATCTTCACACTCCTTAACTCCCTTATCCATGTCAGAGCTTGGTGGGAAGGTTACTAGGAAATATACATCACAGATGAATCTACACCATTCGGGAGAGAACCCACTTGGGCGGCCTTTGTAGATGCCCTAAAGGAGGAGTTCTACCATGTTGGAAACTATGATGACCAGTACATGAGGTGGACGACTCTACGTCAGAAAATAGAGCAAACATTGTCGAGGTACACTAACATATTCCATACCTTGTGCTCAAAGTTGGGTATCAAAAACTCTGAGTGATTCAGATTATTTTCGTCACAAAATGAGAGTGGAGATACAATAAAGAAATGCACAAAGATATCGCAGATATATAATAATATAATAGAAATGTATCAGAGATGAAACCATAAACACAGAGATACAGTAATACACAATTTATATTAATGAAATAAATGTACAGAGACTGTAAAAATACAGAGTGAAAGACTCGCTAGAATGGTGGCAGCTTATATCTGAGAAGAGTTGTGATGGCTACTCGCATTCGCAAGAAAATGATTACAATGAAGCTCTGAAGGCATTTTTACAATAAACAGGAATGCCAAAAACCCTAGACATCCAAAAAAATAACCCTAGGAGATGAAGCACCAAAATTCATGCGGGCCCCGTTTGGGTAAGTTAGTACATTAACTTCTGGGGGTCATAACTTTTGCATACGATCTTTGTTTTAGGTGTATGATAGCCCGTTGGAAAGGTATCGTCGAGGAGATTCAGTTTGGGGGATAAATCATGACTTTGGATATAATTGAGAATCTCGATCTCAAAAAACCTTCATTTTGGCCCTTAAAATAGCCCCGAAAGTTAAAACTGCTAAAAATAGTAAATTGCCAGAAAATTGTTTTGAGCCAGTTGGAAAAGGTGGGTGGCCACTGATATCCACCTGGATCACTGAGCGGCACTTTGTTTTGAAGTATTGTAGTGGTCTTCACAATTAAATCCAAACAGATATGGATTTCTTGGACATCTCCTCACTAAGATGCTTATCGATATGTAATCAAAATCAAGCAGAAATTCAAGCAACGGAGTAAGCGAGAATTCAAGTTTGAAAATATGCCACAATAGAAGCATGGAAAAGGTAACCTTAACTCATAAAACAAAGGAAATATCAACAAGGAAGGCCAACCTCAAGAGATCCAGTCCAAGATGCAGGAAAAGAGGGGTAACATGAAGTTTAAGAAAGACACTGGAAAGTGGTGTGATTTCCACAAAATCCCTTGGAACAACACCGATGAATGTCGCTCGAAACAGTAATTGGTGGTTGGGCTCAAAGAAAAAGAATCAAAACCTAACCCAAACTTTGGTTCAGATCTTAATAAAGGGAAACAGATCATCGATGCAGAACCCACTGTTAACATCGTAGCCAAAACAATACAGCCAGAAGAACCAAAGGAGCTTGAGGAGGGGGAGAGCCTCTTCCACTTGTAGATGTGGGTAAACGGGACCCCACTACAATTCATTGTTGACAGTGGGAGTCAGAAGAACTTGATATCAGTCGAGGTTGTCAAGACATTGAAGCTGCCAATGATGCCACACCCCTAACCGTACATCATTGGATGGTTGAGCCTGGGATGATACATCTTTGTCAGCCAGTAGTGTCTCATGTCCTATGGAATCAATCCCTTCAAGGATGAGTTATTGTGTGATGTTACCCCACTTTAAGTCTGTGAATTTATTGTAGGACAACAATATATGTGGAAACATCACGTTATATATGAGTCTCAACCCCACAGTGTCATTGTTACTCTGGGAGGTCATCTCTATAGGGTACCAGAGGTATCTCTGACTAGTGCCACTCCATTGATCTTAGAAAAATAATGTCACAAAGTAATATCTCAACCAAAAAAATTTCCCTCTTCACGATCCAGTCCAACAGTGAACAAGAGGTCATTGTGACCACTACAACCTTGGCCCAAGATGTTTCTATCTAGCAGAAGTAGGTCGATGAGATTGTAGAGGAGCACGAAGAGAATGAGACTCTTCCATATGTTCAACATAGCTCTATTGGCCACATCCCTTTTTAGGTGTTCTTGGGGTTCCAACCATCCTCCCCCATCGATATAGATATTCTTGTTGCATCTTCAATGATAGATTCCTCCCACACTCAGACTAAGGTAGATCATGCAACCAAATCTATTGAACAGATCCAACACCTCCAACAGGTTCATGACATCCTTCCACAGGAAAATTACAAGGAGGACATCTACTTCAACAAGGAAAGCGACTCACCAAGGTTCAAAATCGAGAGAAGTTTCCCCATCTCCGGAGGGAACTTAATGCAATGGGGACCATTGCTTCCTAAGGGGGTAGGAATGATCCAAGTGGATCTCGACAGCCAACCACCTTTTCCACTAAATCAACATTTCAAGCCTATGGTTTTGATAAACCATGGTATTAACCCTTTTGATAGTAAATGCACTGTAATACCATCTTCATTTGTTAATTACAGACATCATGTAATGATTTCCTAGTGGTCTTATGTACATGCCTGCAACATAGAATTAATGCATCAAATCCGATTAGAACTCCGTAGCTAAGTGCGCTCAGGATAGAGAAGTACCAGGATGGGTGACCACCCAGGAAGTCCTAGTGTTTTACATGCCTATGGCATTTTATAAACTTAGATTAATTTATCCCACATTCATCATGGGAATTGTTCTCGTCCCACTCTCCCATATATAATTGAGGTGAAGGAGGCCCTTTAATCATGCAATGGAGTGTGATGTAAATATTCTTGGGAATGAAGCGTAGCTAACATCTCTTTCTTTTCAGAGGTAAGCTACCCCATTTTTCCATTTTGTGTTTTATAGTTTTTTTTCTATCTTATTCTTTAATAGAAGTTGGGTTTTACTGTATTTATGTGTTCTCTGCTATATTTTTGTGTATTTCATTTTATATATCTATTATATTTTTTCCTTCATGTCATTCTCAAAATAATCTGGATTACCCTTTGTAGTGTTTTAGGTCACCATCCATGGCACATAATCCATAGAAGCAACTTAGGTCTTGCATTCATCCAAAACCATGGTTTAGTCCATGAAAATTATCCATGTTATGCCAATTGTCAAAATTAAGGCCATATCCAATATGTTAGTAATGATTCCCTTTATAAGGCCTTTGTGGTGGTTTGAGTCTCCATGCATGGTCCATGAGTCATATAAGCTTTTAGAAGAAAACAAGTTCTCCTCTCACTCTCTCATATATAATTGAGGTGAAGGAGGCCCTTTAAGCATGCAATGGAGTGTGATGTAAAGCTTCTTGTGAATGAAACATAGTCAACATCTCTTTCTTTTCAGAGATAAGCTACCCCATTCTGCCAGTTTGTGTTCTATAGTGTTTTTCTATCTTATTCATTAATACAAGTTGGGTTTCACTGTATTTATGTGTTCTCTGCTATATTTTTGTGTATTTCATTATTATGTATCTGTTATATTTCTTCCTTCATGTCGTTCTCAAAATAATTTGGATCACCCTTTGTAGTGGTTTAGGTCACTATCCATGGCACATAAGCCATAGAAGCAACTTAGGGCCTACATTCATCCAAAACCATGGTTTTGGCCATGAAAACTATCCATGTTATGCCAATTGTCAAAATTAAGGCCATATCCAACATGTTAGTAATGATTCCTTTTATAAGTCCTTTGTGGTGGTTTGAGGCTCCATGCATGGTCCATGAGTCATATAAGATTTTAGAAGAAAATAAGTTCTATGCAAACAAATCAAAATGCAATTTTGGACAAGGAGAGATAGAATTTCTAGGTCATCTTGTATTAGATAAACAAATCAAGGTAGACCCAAAGAAATTTGTGGTGATTATTAATTGGCTTAGCCCCAAAATAATCACATCATTACGAGGATTCCTAGGTCTTGCAGGGTATAAGGTAGACCCAAAGAAAATTATGGTGATTATTTATTTGCTTATCCCAAAAACAATCACATCATTACGAGGATTCCTATATCTTGTAGGGTATTATAGAATTTTTGTAAAAAAATATGCAGAGATTGTGGCTCTGCTAACAACATCATTGAAAAAAGATTCCTTTAGATGGAATGATGCAATTGAATAATGCTTTAATAATATGAAGACTTTAATGATAGCCACCCTTTTTTTGGTTTCCTAAACTTGGAAAAACCATTTTTCCTCAAATGTGATGCTTTTGGAGTGAGATTAGGAGCTTTGCTTAAATGCAAGATAATCACCCCATTTCCTTATAAAGTTGAATATTAAAACCAAAGGAGCATATGAAATGTACATATGATAAGGAAATTTTTGCAATCATTCATGCCTTGGTAAAATGGAAACAATACATGTTGGGAGCCAAATTTATGGTCAAAACAAATCACAATAGTTTGAAATATTTCTTAAACCAGAAGAAAGAAACCTGTTTTGAAGGCTAAAAGAAAAGGTCAATCATTATTTTAAATCCAAGTCAAATTTTGGTGAAAAATAATATATAAGGAATTATAAAGTGTGTCATGTTAAATTTAAATTTTAAAATTGAAGACATTATTTAATACCTATAAAGGGGTGTCAGTTTGAAGTTTTGTGGAATATTTTGAAAAATACTTAACTTGGAAGGGGTATCACTTGAAGTTTTGTGGAATATTTTGAAAAGGGTATCACCATCCCCTGGGTTGATTTTTAATACTTAACTTGGTTTTTATAGAAAACCTTGATAGATACAAGAGAGAATATAGCCCTTAAATTCATAAATAAACCCTTAAACTTCAAAAATATCAAATGTATTTCACACAATAATAGACACAAGAATGTATAAAGAACCCTTAAGGTAGGGTAACACCATCAAATACTCCTTATGGAAGGAATAAATCCACAAGCCATGTTTTCTACAGGAATCAACTTCCAACATCTAACATATCCAATACAATGATACTCGTGTATTTATAGTTTCTCACAAGTATTCCTAGGGGTCTATGCCAACTACCCCTTATTATTATATTATTTTCTCTTAACTACCTATTGGGCTTATTTATTACCCATTAGATACCAAGTGGGCATATTCTATGATTATGGTCACATTACATTCATTATCCCCTTGGATACCACCCTAGGTACCCCATATTATCTTTCCTATGTACATTACATTCCATCCCCCTTGATATGTTTCATCCCCAAACATGGGAAGAAGCCATGTAATATGACCTGCTAAGCAATGCATCCAAATGGTACCATGCACGGGCATCCATCTATCCTAGTGAAATGTGGACATGGGATCCTACTGTGGCCTTTCCTCCTCGATCTTGATTTTGGTTTCTCCTTGGGTTCCATGTATTTGATATTCTACTCTAATATCTCCATGCATTGCTTTTATTCATCCATGTGCCTCCATATTAGTTTCCTTTTTGGTTCCATGTTGATTCATAGTAATTTTGTTGTCATTTGTGCCTTTGCCTCTAATGACTAGTGTTTCTTCACGTGGTGTGGGTGGAAATATACATCAACCTTGTCTATTGGTTCTTCTTTATTTGACTCTTCAACATGTGGTTCCTTTGAGTCATTTATCTCTGTATATTTTTCTTTCTTTCTATGTCCTTCATAGGGATTTTATTTGTGTGCTTCTATAGGCTCGTATTTTTATTCAACCATAGCTATTGGTTATTATTTCTTTGACTCTTCAATGTGTGGTTCCTTTGAGTCATTTAACTCCTTATCATATTCTTCCTTTTTATGCCCTTCATGGGGATTTTCTTCATGTTTGTCTATAGGCTATTATTTTGATTTAACCTCAAACTCTTCATCTAATGTGTCAATAGGTACTGCAATTAGTTTCCATGCAATGACTTCTTCGGATGCCCCCTCAAACCCTTCTTGTTTAGTAAGATAAATGTCTTACAATGTAATTTTCTTTTTATTGTATCAAATATTCAAAAACATTGTTTGCACATTAATATTAATTATACCAACTAATTCCATCAACAGATATCCCAAAACAATATAAACATCATTCATATTTATATCATGAAAACTTGAATGCAACATATTCATCCATAGTAATATTCAAATCTTTAAAATTTTGAACATTCTCAACCTTGACCTTTGTTCTTTGAATATGTTTTACAGGAATTTGCACTCTTTTAGTCAAGTTAACATTGATGAAATTATGCTTGCTCCTAGGGTTTATAGACACAATAAAAATTTACTATTTAATACATCCATGAACTTGTCATAGGAATTTGTCACATGAAAATAAATTCCTAGTGTTATTTGTATCCTTACTACCATGAGACCATCTATATGAATCTATTCTTTTATATTCTTCCTTTGGAATTTGAATATTTCCATCAAGTTAAATAAGTGACGCCATATCAGTGTTTCACTTCTTAAATGGGTGTAAATATTTTATTTCCAAATCATTGGATATTTTGACTTCATCCGTTTTATATGTTATTCAATACTAGGACCATCAAATTACCCTTTAAAATGCATCTTCATTGTGAAAAGCAAAAAACAGAACTAGGGTTTGAAGAAATAACTTATTTTTCAATGAAGTTTCTTTGTGCGAATAGGGTTTGAGGTGGCTTATGTAAAATTATCATATTTTTTGTGATTCTTCTCTAATTGGGAATTATGGCCATAATTATGAAATTCCATAGCCACTATGCATCTACTAGAATTGGTTTCACTAAAATCAAGGCAGACTATCAAAAGATATTTTATCTGTAAATCGTGTGGTTGTTACTAGAAAACCCCTAAAACAATGAATTTCAAATCAGCTATAACTCCACTTCTCGGACTCTGATTTGGAGGATTATTTTTTTAAATCAAGTGTTTTCTTTAGATGAGCTCATATCTACATCTAGTTTCTTCAAATTCTGCACAAAAATTTTCAAAATTTGATTTGAATGTTTTCATCCTTTTTTTTCCTTCACAAAAAGAAAAGAAAAATCTTCCACTGCATGCCCAAGAAAGATATCTAATGCCACTTTTTGTAAACCTTGATAGACATAAGAGAGAATGTATCCCTTAAATTAAAAAACAAACCCTTTAACTTCAGAAGTAATAAATGCATTCCACATAATAATAGACACAAGAATGTAGAAAGAACCCTTAAGGTAGGGTAACACCATAAAATACTTCTTATGGAAGGAATTATTCCACAATCCATTCTTGATATAAGAATAAAAATCCAACATATCCAATATGATGATACTCATTAGTATTTATAGTTTATCATGAGTATTATTATGGTTCTATGCCAACTGACCCTTATTATTATATTATTTTTTCTTAACTACCTAGTGGACCTATTTAATACCCATCAACTACCAAATCAACATATTACATGATTGTGGTCATGTTACATTCTTTATCCCCTTGGATACCACCCTAGGTACCCCATATTATCCTCTCCGGGTACATTATAGTTTTCCTGCAATTTTATTCTATTTTCACACTTTTGGATATATGTCTCTATTAATTGATCCTTATCCAAAGTGTCATGATTTAATGTTAACCCTCTTGATATTAGTTCAAATGAATTTGTTTTATTATTATCCATAACTTCAATTTTTGTTGTGCAAACAAAAGTATTATCAATATATATATGGATTTCTCTATGTTTGTTTAACAATGGATAATTTTCTCTTGTTATATACTATCATCTCAAGGTTGGAAAAATCATATATTGGATCTGATATAGGGTTTCCCCCACCTAATAATACATTATCTAATCTACTTGGGGTTACATATTCTTTAATAATCACATTTTTTCCTTTATCTCCTCCTCTTGTGCTTCTTATTGTTTTTTGGAATAACCACATCTTGCATGTTATGGTCAACAGATTGACCTTGAATTTTAGATGTATCATTTTCCTCTTGACATTGGTTATCATTCTTTGTTACATATTCTCTTGTTTCTTTTTCTAGCTATTGTTCTGAAGCCTCTTTTTTTTTCCTTTTACTTGAGTTGTTGTTATAATTTTATCATCTTCATCTTCCTTAGCCTTTTGTTCAGCAACCTTTCATTGTGCATCTTCTTCTTGTGCCCTTTTTTCTGTAGCATCTCTCTCTTTGGCTTCTTTGTCTGACTCTACTAGATGTCTCTAACTTATTTTTCTTCCTTCCTAAATCGGTTATGTCATTTTCTTCCTTTTTCTTCCTTCCTAAATCGCTTATGTCATTTTCTTCCTTTTTCTTATGAGCTACCTCTTCCTAATCTTTAGCCTCATTTTCTTTTCTTGTCTTCTATTCTACCTCCATGAATCGTATTTTCTCTTCACCTTCAACTTCTTGTTTAGATTCTCTATCAACTTCTCTTTTTTTTTCTTTCAAACTCATCATTCCTTTTCGTTTCTTATGATTACTTATGCTTTGGATAAGAAGAAAATTGTTCTTGTAATTTAATTCTTTCTAGAAATTACTCCCAAGAGGTAGGACTTTCATAAATATCCTAATCATCCATATGTTCATGGGTGTAAGGCAT
>SNQJ01S0012790.1:47398-81911 GCA_010110895.2 Picea sitchensis | reverse complement strand
AATATTCAAGGAAATGCATCCCAAAACCACTATTCAACAAACTATTATTAAATACCAACAACAACTACAAATTAGAGAAGCTTCAACAACAAAACATGGAATCAAGGGAAAGAAAATTATGCAACAACTAGCCACCAAGTACTACAACTGGAAATAATTGATTTTGGATGGATGGATCATCATCAATGGAAAGAAGAAAGCAGGAACATAAGAAAATCATATTACTTGGCTTCATCACATGTGAAGCCTTTAATTGCAAAGCTTTGAGGACAAGGTTTTTTGAAGGAGGGTATTATGTTATGACCCAAGGGGGGCATATATATGGATAAATGTATATGATATGACCCCAAGGGGAGGCATATATGATCCGAAATATACATGTAATGTGTAAATATATATGTAATAGGGTCAGCCTAATAGTAAAGGGATCTCATGTGCTAGTGTGAATAGGTATATATAGAGATAATGTATTCATTATTGTGACATGTGAGTTGTGATGTATAAAGGTATTTAGTTAATTGGAGGGTGTTCCCCTATTATTTAAGGATGTATTGTGTAACTTGTCTATCTTGGAGTTGTGTTCCTCACTCACATTGTATACATGGTGTGTACTTTTGTTCTATTATGAGATTTTAATTATTTGGTTCATTACAATACCAAATGTAATGATCTAAATGCTTAAAAATATCATAACAGAACAGAAGTACATATCATGTACATAATGTGAACATGGATCACAACTCCAAGATAAATAAGTTACACAATAAATCCTTAAAGAATATGGGAAGCCCCTCCAAATAACCAAATATCTTTATTCATCACAATTCATTTGTCGCAATAATGAATACATTATCTCTATATATACATATTCACACTTGCACATAAGGCACATTTACTACTAGGCCGACCCTATTACATATATATTTACACATTACATGTACATTTAGGCCCATATATCCTTCCGGGTCATATCATATGCATTTAGCCCTATATATGCCCCCCTTAGGTCATAACAGTTTACTAGCACATATGATGTCTAGTAAAGAGAAATCCATATAAAATGTTGGAAGAATTTTAGAATCTTTCAATTTTTCATTCTCCAATGCTTTTTGTATGGTGTGAAACAAAACAGTTTCCCAATTAAAGAAAGACCCCATTAAAACTACAATGTGTACTAGTGGATAGTGAAACCTAGACATATTTAAAATCCATACATTATGGTTCTCCATACAATTTGCACATCATTTCCATGACATAGATATATGGATCTCTTAAATAAATTATTATATAAACCCATCATTATTTGTTTGAAACCTATTTATCTAGCTTTCCAATATCTTTTTTACATAATGCTTCTTATAAACTCATCTACCCATCTACATTTATTAAATAATGTATAATCAATTATGTTATACAAGTAATCATATTCTATTTTACTATACTGAAATTAATAATAGTCATATATTTTCCTAAAATACATTACTTATCAAAGTATTTATATACATCCATTGCATTTCTCTCTCTCTCTCTCTCTCTCTCTCTCTCTCTCTCTCTATATATATATATATATATAATTGGCTTTGCTCCAATTGTTATCAAGGTTATTTGTGACCTTAACATGTTTTATGAATCAATTATTGAAAATAAAATTTAAGGTAATATTTAAATAAATAATGGAAAATTTAAACCATCAAAATTCATAAAGGGAGTTTGCCAATGAAAATAAAAATAGCCATGATAAAAAAAAATAATGAAGATGATTTACATAAAGAAAAGTTAAGGAAGATGTCTGAGACATTTCATTTAGGGCGAAGTTCATTCCAATTCCAAGCCAAGGTACAAGCAATCATAACTCTAATTCTCCACCCCTTTCAATCAACCAAAGCTATAAAGTTCCCAACTGTGTGGATATGTAATTACAGATTGAATATATTACCCTTAAATAAAATCAAATTAAGAGTGCTTTATTGAATAAGAAGAAAATCATGTAGCCAAGAAAGTCACAAATGTGTGGATATGTAACTACATAGTGAATATATTACCCTTAAACAAAATCAAATTAAGAGTGCTTTCTTGAATAAGAAGAAAATCATGTAGCCAAGAAAGTCACAAATGTGTAGTTGCACCTGTATCCAAAATGGCACCCGTGCCTACTTCAATATTGTCAATTAAATTGTTAGATATAAAGAAAAAAATACAGGTTGAACATGTACCAAACAGGCATTCCAGAGTGCATCCTATTGTATTTATTCAAACAGAGAACACATTTGTGAATGCAGGTGAACCTATAGTTCCAGTGCTTGAGTTTAATGTCAATTATCACTAGTTGGATTTGTTAGAAATACAAAAAATATTAGACCCAACAAATCTGTCTGAAGTAGAAAAAAAGTGATGATCAATCTTCTAACAAGCCTTAAGATTTTTTCAGTAGAGGCAGTCTTGAATATGATCCTGAATATCCTCGCCAAAAATTAATGGAATGAAACATTGTGTATCCATACCATCTGATATGGCAAGAAATGAAGACTTGATAATTTTTTAGGATCTCATTAATACAACATCTTCTTCTTCTGATAGAAAATACCATGAAGAACCAACCATAAATAACTCAAGACAACATGAAGTTAAAGGACCAAGTAGAATCCACCATGGCCGAAGCAAAATCTCTCATGCTAATTGATGGTTTGATAAGAGTCTCTTTGGTTTTAAATTTAATTAATTAAAATTCACAATAGAGCTCTAGAGGATTCTCTAGAATCGCGACTGGAGAATATTTCTACATGTTTGATAGATCCGATGAATTCCATGGTGTTCAAACCCAATATAAGAATTTAGGACGGAGGCATGATTCCCTTGAAGTTCCTCTCAATACCATTCGGCTCCCCAACTTGTTTTTCTTTTTCCTCTCTGTTATGTTCGTTCAGATAATGATGGAATCTCATAATATTATGGAGGATGATCTCCAAAGACACAGTGTTGTGAATATTAAGAAGACAAATATGGAGAATTCTAGTAACTACTTGCAGCAACTGTGTGCCCAAGAAGCGAAGATGTTCATTCACCAGCGTCCATTCCATGAAGATGTTCATTCACAACAGATGGGAAACCTCAAATGATTAGATCAATTTCTAAATTGGATAGATTATTGTTTATGATGAGAATAGATGCAAAAGTTGTGGCAATCTCCCGCAATCAGAACCCTCTACTGATATATGAATTATGGCCCGAAGTTGCAAACGACAACCTGCTGGTTTACTTGAGTGTATTTTACTACTACGAGAATGACTAAATATTTGTACGAGAATGATTAACTATTTGTAAACTAAATATTTGTACGAGAATGATTAACTATTTGTAAATGTGAAAAACTTTTTAATGTTTTATGGTTTTCTTATAATTTTTTTGCAATGTGGTAATATAAATCTATATGAAATTACAAAGTTGTGTTGTTTAAATTGTATTTCTGAATTAAAAAATGGATTTAGCATGATCATAAATTCTTAAAACACTTGGATTACACATAATAACCACTCAAATATTATGAAGATCCAAAAAAAAATTATCAAATTTCTTGGAAAATTAAAAAAAAAATAAAAACAAAAAAGCATATAACAAACATATAACAGTTGAGTTACCTACGGCTATGTGAAAATGATTACCACGACTTTTCAGTGAGGAGAATAGTTTGAGCATGTTGATGGCATCCTACTTGGATCAATAGAAATATAAGGCGTTGGCTAAAATTTTTATTTTTTGGGTTATTTTAGTTGAAATTGGGCTATGTAAATTTAGACAAAATCTTTATTTTATGTTGTATTTATGAATGTATAAATGGATTCAGCTTGTTGAAAAACTCCTTGGGCATTTGAATTATACAAACTTAGCCACTACAAAAAATAAGTGCATCTACCAGAATTGACTGAGTCACAATTCAATATTCCAAATCGCCTTGCATTGATTAGATGGTGATGTTGACATGGATAATATACAGAGGTACAGACCTTCACTTTGGATGAGCCTTATAATTATGAAAATTTTGTGGACCATATGAAATTTGATTACAATGACATTGGGAAGGCCAAGAAGCTCCACAAGTCTTTTGTTTCCAAAGTATATCTTCACTCGTGGACTTGTAAATAAAAAGGATATATATATGGAAGTGATAGTGTGTGAAAACTATTTTGAGATTTTCATACTTCAAAATCCAAGAATTATAAAAATTTTGAAATATGTGATTTGTACATTGTTTTCCAACGAGAGGGATTACCTTTGTGTGTTTTGGAATTTTTGAAATATGTGATATGTACATTGTTTTCCAACGAGAGGGATTACCTTTGTGTGTTTTGGAATTTGTGAAATATGTGATATGTACATTATTTTTTAATTAGAGAGATTACCTTTGTGCGTTTTGGACATTAGGGGTTTAATGTGTGAAATTCCTTGTAATCCTCTAATTACTAGAATTTTTTTGTGTTTGGCCATCGTCATTGTTTTTTTATTCTGTGCAAAACATGAATATTAGTAGTTTTCTCAAAGAGATCAGTTCACATGGGAATAGCTTGAAAAGACGTGTGAATTGTATGTCATTTTAATATTCCAAAGTTTATGGAGTCATTTTATTAACAATCCCGAAGAGCGGGGCGTGATAAAACACCATCGATAGGTTTAATTTACTATGGCTTTGTTGACCAGATAAGCACGGAATACATGTCAAGTAACTCCTCACAACATAAGGGAAATAAAGAAAAGTTTGAAGATGCAATGTGCAAGAAATGTCTTAGTGAATTTGGGCAGAGGGTTGAATATTATGAAGGGTCTAGTTGTCAAAGAAGGGGAATCCTTGTTCATTTTGGAGAATATGTATATTTTCCAATGTTTGATAAAACTTGTGATTCATGGAAGCATCCCAATCGATTATCTAAGGAGATAGAGGAGTTTTTTGGAAAATCTAGTACTCATGAGAAGAATAACCTTCCTTCGATTATTATTGGGTATTCTGAGAATAGTTGGAAGGGGATCTGAACATACGGAATCAGAATTTTGGAATCATGATAATTGTAATACCCATGTTTCCCCCAGTTTGTAAATATAACTATAAATGGCCAAGAGACTATGGCAGATTAAATATGTGAGAATGTTTGATTTGATGAACCTTTGGATAAAAGGGTCATTGTATGATTTTTTTGTTATTAATAGCAATTTGATATGTGTTGCACAACTGCTGAAAGGGGGGAAGTTTTCCACGATAGACCATGGATGTTATGAGAGAGATGGTGAGGGGAGACCAAGAATGGTTGAGATGACCCTCACCAGACCAGTACCTACTAGGTGTAATTGCTCAACAGTCCTCTGACCTGGAAATGAATTATCAGTCAGGTTGGTGGTTGGAAGGCCATCCTCAAGAGTTAATGAGGAGATGGGGAAGGGTACCCATCTGTAAGGCTTCCAGGCCTGAACACGAATTGGGATTCGAACCCATGAAACCTTGCTGAGGAAGGCAAGAAAGGACATAATTCGGGGACAGAGACAGATCTGCTAGATAGCAAAACAGAGAAAATACTCTCCCAAGAAGAGAAGGAAAAAGGGAATACTTTGAATCAGGAATTGAAAAGAAAATTTTGAGCAGTAATCTCATTTTTGGTTGAAAGAAGCCATGGACATGGTTTGGCTACAAGCTAATAAACGAGGCTGATGGGGGACTGAGGAAGTACTCGTGTAGACCTCCTTGCTTGGAGCAGAGAAAAATAGATACCAAGTTCCTATGGGAGGAGGACAATAACCTTCGTGTCTGACTGTTGTGGAGCAAAGAGAAAGAATCTATCTCAGAGCATCATGGTCTAGCTTGGGGGTGGCCAGTGGTAAATCCATCAGGAGTGATTGTGCCTATGGTTGGGAGGAAACATGCACCCCTTTCAGCAGTTGCTCCACATTTTCCAGTTATGATAAGTATTTTCATACTCTGTGTAATATATTGGATGTGGTGATTGAGTGTCTATGTTTATGGTTAAGTCTTGCAGTGTTTGAACAGTTATTCGATAGGATCTTTTGCTTCTATAAACTACTATATTTCATGGCTTTAAATTTATCTCAGTTGTGTTGCCAGATAGTTATGAGATGTGAATCCACAGGAGATATGGGGTAGGATGGAATGAAACGTCAAAGTCGTGCCAACCCTTTGAAGTTTACCTTAGCAGGAATGTCAAGTTCAAGATCTTTTGGGAGAAGGGTTTTTTTTCCTTCAGATTAACCATCCATCTGAACGAGGGATTCAACCCATGTCCTTATCCCATTTGTTGTAGAATATTAGCGCTTAGCCTCTAGAATGTCCAAAGGATCCATATGACCAGGTTCTAGGAACCTTGCACTAGTCTGAAAGGAGCTATCCCTTTAGGACTTCGAGACTTATGTTCTCACAATCCTTGAAGATAGTCGAAGGCCAGAGTTGCGAATCGATGAGGGTTGTCGATCTGGAGATCAAGTCTAGACCTCTACCAACCATTAAATCAGGCGTAGGAAGGGAAGTGTTAAGCGCTTAGGCAAAGTGCTACTTCGGGGTATTAGGAGTGGTCTAGTGTTGAAACTCCCAAACATTGGAGTCGTGTAGTTAATATAGATCATTGAAACTAGAGGGACACGTGTCTACAGATCAATGGTTATCTGGGAGTTCAGGTATTTGGCAATTTAGAGATGAGCGAGTTTCCCCTGAAGGTCTGCAAGCGAGAGTAAATCCTAGTCATAGTTGCTAGGTACACGTGGCGATAGATTCGACGTGGTCAGGAGGGAAATCCAGAAGATACATGTCGAACACCCGAGTGTCGAAATATCGAAGTGATGTGGATCGTCGGTCTTCGGATCCTTCGAAATCCCTCTCAGTCGTCAATCTAAGGGACCCACCTTCGATTTCCCAACTAACCGAGAATGCATCATGGAGCAACATGTGGGCCCTACTCATTCCCCTCAAGTGTTGACCGTTGAACTAAGACCATTGGATGAGTGGGTATGTGGCAAGTGATCTCGTAGTCTAGAGACTTCAAACTCTGGAGGAACCCGACTAAGAGTTTACGAAGTATGGAACCACAGAATTCATGAGCATCGAAGTGAATCTCGACTGTTGGTAGGATGAGGACACTTGGCACCATACTAGAGACTTCGGAGACTTGTCTCTTCATGGAATTCACAATGTGAGGGGTCAGAAAGATCCAAAGCCCGGAGCCACAAAGTAATGAGAATCGTAGATCTATGGATCTATGTGGAACCTTACGGACCGTTAGATTGAAGGACTGAGCAGTTATGAGTCTATGATGATGTGTCTTGATGATGTCATTTGATGTGACGTAGACCCACATTATGCGTTCCATGTGTCACCCAGTTTTGGACGATTCACATATATATTGTGTTTGTTAGAGCATGACACATGCCACCCTGTATCAAGGACACCTGTCACCCCTTGACCCTCTCCACGTGTCAACTTTTGGTTCGTGTCTTCTTGGCCGACATGGCTGGTGACATGTTTGAAAATCCGGGAGTCTAGATGATTTCAGGATTTTGGAATATTGAACACAGTATAGCTAAGAAGGGTACAATGGGGATATCCGACCATCGAATGTTGAAATTCCAACGGCGATCATCAATCGCCAAAACTATGAACTCATGGAACGAATATCGTTGAATGCCGATCGACGAAGGGCTAAGCCACATGGCGATATTTTGGGACTTCGGGGGTTAGGAATAAGGAGTGTTTCACACAGACTACCGAAGCCCCCTTTTAATTGTATATCTCGGTAGAAGATGTGGATCATTGATCCCCTCCTTTGTTCGGTGATCTAAGAATTTGACAACACCGTTGGAACTTCTAAAGTGTCGAAAACTTTGCTAATGCAGGCTCTTAGCTCTCGGTTTTCAGCCCGAGGTCATGAGGAAGACCCCGCTAGCTGCTTTTAGCACATAGTGGGATATGTAAGCTTCAGAGGAGCAGAATAAAATGGTTTTTCTTAATTAAGGGACTGAAAATGAACCAGGGAAAGAAAAACTTTGATGCCCCATCCCCAGAAAGGGTATTTAGGGATTGGGTGTGTTACAAATTGGTATCATAGCATGGAAACAACACTTGTCTTTCTTGGGCTCATGTACGAGTCACATAGAATATTATTAGAGAACTTATGGGGTAACACCCTACCTTACCCCCTTCTATAAGAAACTTGTTTGAACCTCTATTGAAGAGAGGAACGACACCTTCTATTATTGATAGATGTTTTGGAAGTATGAATTATAGGTTGCTAATGTTTCCAAATAAAGAACTGACTTCACCTTGCAATGATATGTGTTTTTCATGAATTGGTAGATTAGTAACAAACAGAAAAAAATTTATCAGCACTCAAGTAGTCAGTGAACAACAGGAGAACTACAACGTAAAGGATGTTGACACATCAGGAGTTGGGGGAGAGCTCCCACAATAGAGAGGAAGAAAATGATGAAAGGAGGGTGGTGGAAACCCCTCCAAATTTGGATGAAACTGTAAGAAGCCTCATGATATAATTACAGAGTTATAAGGCTGACAATGAAAGGTTAATCAAGGAGAAGGAAAAGCAGATAGAAATTAATGCAGTCCTACTACAAAGTCTATCAGATATACAAAGGCAACTACAAAATTGTCCATCTTCCAGTCAGGTGGACAAGCATCATACTAATAAAACTACAAGTCCACCTGAGGTACAGAAGCATGGTCTTGAGAGTGGCCACACCAGGAGGAGAACCTCAAAGAAGGCCCAACAAGGAGCCAAGATACGTTCACTAGAAGATTCCTCTGGTGAGTACACTGACAACTCCAAAGAATCCTCTAGTGGAAAAACTAGTTCCCATTCTCAGACAAGAGGAAAGAATAGGAAATATTCCAAGAGTCGTGACACTAAAGAACTCAAAAAAGTCAAGACACCCACCTTCGATGGAGATATTAAGAAGGGGGAAGAAGTAGAATTTTGGCTACTCAGTTTGAAGAAGCACTTCAGAGTCCATGACTAATCTGAAAACTTAAAGGCCCGGATAACCATTTTCAACCTGAATGGGAAGGCTTCCATTTGGTGGGAGGACCTTAGGAATGTGAAAGGATTCCATGATAAGGACTTGTCATGGAAACAATTTGAGAAATACTTCAAGAAGAAGTACCTGTCAGAAAAGTACTTTGATGGAAATACCAAGGAGTTCCATGAACTCAAGCTAGGACAACTCACCATGTATGAGTATGTCAATAAATTTCTCTAGTTGATGAGGTATGTACCCTACATAAATGATGAAAAGGTAAATATGCAATGATTTATTAGTGGCTTAACTCAGTCCTACCGGGATAGAATTGAGTTTAATGAGCCAAATACCTTAGAAGATATTATTCAAAAAGCAAGGTATTTCTATGAGAAATTCAAGAGTAAGACAGAACCCCATGAAGACTGGAAGAAGAAAAACAATTCGGGATTCAAGAAGAAGGGGTCTAAACCCTCGAGATTTAAGAACCCTGGTATGAGCTCTAGGGTGAGCCTTCCTGCCAGAAGTGTGTATCAGAAAAATTTTCCATCCTGGAGTGGAAATAAACCATTCAGAGAAGCTCCAAGTAAGACTGATAACATGAAGAGAGAACCCTTGAAATGTTGGAGTTGTGGAGAGGAACATTTGTTGAGGGATTGTCTCCATAGGCAACAGAACAATGGGAGGGTCTACAACATCCAAGAGGCTATCATAGTCAATGATGTGGCTAGGATCCTGCCACAAATTTATACATCCTTGGATAATAGATAAGTTGACCACCAAGCTTCAGTGGTGGAGATGGATGGTACGATTTCCAACCATCATGTTTCCATTTTAATTGACCTTGGTTTTAATTTGAGTTATGTTTCCTCTCAAACTATTGATAAATGTAAATTGCAACAAGTTAAACATGTTAAATCATGGTTGGTACAACTAGACACTGGAACCAAGAGAAAAGTAATAGAGGCCATACTAGCATGCCAATTTGTCATGAGTGGGTTTCCCACCCAAGAAAACATAAACATACTACCTCTAGGATCTTATGACCTATTGATTGGCATGGACTGGTTGGCTGCCCACAAAACCAAGTTGGATTGTTACACTAAAAACTTGGAGTGTGGAAATGAAGAAGGAAGAAGGGTAACCCTACAAGGGATTCAAAATCTTGTCTCAGTGAGACAAATATCAGCCCTCCAAGTAAAGAAATATTGCAAAAAGGGATGTCCCTTGTATGCAATACATGTACTGAACTCTGTTGAGAATGACAAACCTAGCCTAGAGAACCATCCCATATTAAGAGAATATAAATATGTATTCCCATAAGAGGTACCAGGTCTACCTCCAAGAAGGGATATTGACTTTTCAATAGAACTTGTACCACGAGCAGTGCCAATGTCTAGAACAACCTATAGAATGAGTACACCAGAGCTAGTTGAGCTCAAATTACAGATGAAGGAGATGTGGGACAAAGGCTACATTTAGCCTAGTGTTTCCCCATGGGGAACACCAGCCTTGTTTGTGAAAAAGAAAGATGGCACACTCAAATTGTGCATAGATTATAGACAACTCAATAATATGACCATCAAGAATAAGTATCCCTTTCCAAGGATTGATAACTTGTTTGACCAACTAAGGGGTGCTAAAATATTCTCCAAGATTGACTTGAGGTTTGGATACCATCAAGTTCGAATTAAATATGAAGACAGCCTTTAGGACAATATATGGTCACTATGAATTTGTGGTGGTGCCATTTGGTCTTACCAATGCACCAATCACTTTCATGCGCTTAATGAATAACATATTCAGAAAGTTCTTGGATAGATTTGTGTTGGTTTTCATTGATGATATCCTAATGTATTCCAAGAAAAGGGAAGAGCATGAAGAACATCTCAAGCTAGTACTCCAAGTGCTAAGAGAACATCATCTCTATGCTAAGCTTAGTAAGTGTGATTTTTTTCAGAAACAAGTACATTACTTGGGACATGTTATTTCTGAGGAAGGAGTGGCAATTGATATTGAAAATATTAAATCCATCATGGACTAACCTACCCCAAAGGATGTATCTAATATCAGATCCTTTATGGGTCTGGCAGGATACTATAGGATATTCATAAAAGGATTCTCCAAGATCGGTTGCCCAATCACCTCCCTTCAGAAAAAGGGGGTTAAATTCATTTGGACATCTAAATTTGAAGAAAGATTTCAAGAGATGAAATACCTTCTAACCAATGTGCATGTACTGAGGATTGCATACCCAAACAAAGACATTCTAGTGTGTACATATGCCTGCAAGGAAGGGCTCGTAGGAGTCCTTATGAAAGAAGGACATGTGATTTTCTACGAATCGAGAAAATTGAATGAGCATGAAGTCAATTATGTGACCCATGATATGGAATTGGATTCCATAGTGCATGCTTTAAAAATGTGGAGGTATTACCTTTTAGGTAGAATATTTGTACTTATGACAGATCATAGTGGGTTGAGGTATTTGTTTGACCAACCAAAACTCAATGTGAGACAAGCTAGGTGGATGGATCTCCTTAGTGAGTTTGATTTTGAAATCAAACGTATCAAAGGGAAGGAGAACATGGTGGTTGATGCCCTTAATAGAAGTATGAAATTAGTTCACTTGGAAGTTGTAAGCGCCAATGAATCGGACATCAAAGAGAGGGTCAAAATTGCACAACAAATAGATGCATTCTTCAAAACTGTGACATCATACCTAAAGAAAGAGCCCTCAGGGATGAAGTATTAAGGTTATCGTGTGCTTAATAATGAACTTTTGAATTACAAGGGAAGACTATATGTCCCAATTTGTGACGAATTGAAGAGGTTCATAATGGATGAACTACGCAAAAGACCATATATTGGTCATCCTAGTTATCATAAAATGATCACGACCACTAGGAAACTATTTTATTGGTTCGGATTGAAAAATGAAATAGCTAAGTGTCTAGAGTGTCATCAAGTCAAGGCAGAGCATCGACACCCAGCAAGGTTGTTGCAACCCCTACCAATTCCCGAATGGAAATGGGAAACCATCTCCATGGATTTCATCACAGGATTACCAAGATCAACCAAACAGAACAATTCCATCATGGTAGTTGTGGGAAAACTGAGAAAAGTTTCTCACTTCATATCGGTAGGAGATAAAGAGTACTAGTGGACACTAAAATCCCTTTAAAATCATCTAAAAAAATCAAATCAAGTAGGAGAGAAAGGATATGATGTACCATTTTTTATGTTTGTCCTCGGTGCTTCCAATCCTAGAGCTTGATCCTCAAAACTCCTAGCACAAACTGAGATATGCAATAGACAGCAAAGAGAAACAACTATCTCCTACTATACTTGATTAGATAAGACAAGTCTATCTACGAAGATTAGAGCAATAGTAGAAAAGAAAATGTAACAAGACATAAACTTGAAGGAAATAGGCCAACTATATATTAAATGAGAACCAATAAGAAGATACTTACAGACCACGATTGATGTTGAAACAACCTCTCCAATCTCTCCTCATCCAACCCTTGCATGAATGAATCAAGATCAAAATAATGATGCTTCATTGATTTCTTCCCTCCTTTTCACCATGGAAATGCCTCCAATTTATAGGATTTGAGAGGCTCAACCACCTTGAGTATTTTTGGAATAGGTTGAGGATATGGCTCCATAGGTTATGATTCTTTCCTTAGATAGAGACATGGAGTAGGATTTGAGCCAAAGAAACCCCAACCTTTCAGAGTTGTCCCTTAGAAGAAGGCGAGATTCACCCTGATTTTCTCCAACCAACAATGGCACCCCCTTAATGTTGAATATATAGCATCGTGATTCCCCCATAACATGGTGTAGGGAGCACCAACACTCCCTAAGCATGGGAAGGGGAGCGCCAGTCTTCTTAAATTCACAATAATGGTAAAAATCCCAGGTGAAAAAGTATGTTTCGACTGCCAAATGATGGGGTTTCCCTTCCAACATGATTTAGGGTTTGAGACAAGTGTTTTCATGGTGTCTATTGAGTTGTGACACTTACCAAAAGTGTATGAGGCATTTTACAACACTTACAACATTTGCGACAATTTTGGTGTGACACTTACGAAACTTGTGACACTTAGGATGTGATGTTTGCACCACATGCAACACTTAGAACATGATGTTTGTGCCACATGTGAAACATTATGCAAGTGTAGAAATTTGATGTGTAACAAATTTCCCCCCAAAGTGTGAAGTTAGAAGAGGAAACTAATGGTCGAAACACTTTATAGATTCTTCAATGCAAGGGTGATGGAGTCAGGGAACCTGGTAGAAACTACAAACAATCATCAAACAGTATAAATATATGTTTGATTCCCGAGGCAGGCATACCTATTCTCAGAATATAAATGAATCAAAGCATGGTCGTCAACCAATACATTGCAGATCCATAATTATATCGACTATGGAGATGGCCACCAAAAATACAATGTGGATCCATTCCTCCATGACATGGCTTGATCGCAACCACAAAAGAATACACAGTGGAGCTATGATATGACAAGAACATAGCCACGGACCAATACAAAATGGATCTATGTAATAGTATGTATACCAATCAAATGATCTCCATCACAACTTGTGAAAAGTGTGGAACACAGTGAGTACTCAACCCAGGGTCTTCATCCTGATCCCAAAACAGTACGATTTTATCCATGTGAATAGATGATTTGATGTCGAACATGGTAGAAACCGCTTGATTATCGGTCATTGATGTATATCGTTAACAAGAGCGAGGGAAATCACCAATGATGTCAATGACTCCCAAGGAACCTATAGTACATTCCAACGAATGTGAATAATGAGATGAAGTCAAACATCCATGGAATCAATTGATCAGGGGTCATTGATGTAAACCCATTGTCGAAAGCGAGGAGGCCTGCCATTGAGGCATGCAGGTTCCAAGGTACTTCTTTGTTCTAATTCTAATTCCCATATAATGTGTTGAAGTCGACAGGAAAAGACTCATCGAAGGAGGGCCCTGATGTATCCCCTATCATCAACACAAAATTGTCATATGAAAGTAATATGAGATGGTGGATTGAATCAATATGGATTGATATAGGAATGGAAACTAGTAATATTGTAGATGGTTGGTCTAGAAAAAATAATTCCCTTGAACATTATGAGGCAGGACACAAGACTTGGAAGCTTTGACTCTTTTGAGAAATGGACCAAAATATAGTGCGACGATCACCAAGGCACTCTTCGGGTGAGTCGAAGGAGTAGCAGGACTCATGGGATTGGTATGATTCAGAGGTGAGTGAATTAACCAACTGTGAGGCGAAATGCGAATAGGTTCCATGTTCAAGGGTGACAACGAAAGTTGCATTAAAGGTTTCAAGACACTTGACCCACTTCCTTCCATTTTTTCCCTCATCCAGATAGATGAGTACCTCTTTCTTGTTTAACGAGCTCGAGGAAGATAACAAATGCTCAAAATAACTTACCTCCAGTAAGTTTCTCTTCCTATGTTTAACAAATTGTAAGAAGTAAGAGTTTGTTCCTATATGAGGCCTTCAATGTATGGTTTTACGACTCCAGAGAAGGAAAATTCGGTGGTTTTTCATGTTTAGGGATTTTGAAAAGAACTTAAAGAAAACTATTTGGATGTTCTTTTTCATAATTTTAGTCTCCTAGATCTGAAAAAACATAAAATAATGAGAAGGAGAACTCTTCTAACCAAAGATGGTCGGATTATTCATTTTTCGTAGTTAGGATGAGGAGACTGAAAAATGGTTAAACTATCATCTGACAGATGTCTTTTCATGTTTTAACGAGCTTGAAAGATGACGAAATATACTAAAGGTCCTCAAAAAGTTGTGTTACCTATGTCCCTACATTAACAAGCCATTTTGGGAAAAAAAAGTCTCCTTTAAAAATTAATGGAAACTGCAAAAAAATCAAATAAGGAGAAATACTAATGTGAAAAAAGGATAAGAATTAGCTAGTTTTCAAGTGGTTAAAAGGTCTTTTGGTGAAAAAATCTAGTTTATTTTACTTCTTGTTCTCACTTGCCTCTTTCACTTGGAGTTTTTTCCAATTTGGAGCAGTTTCTTCCAGTGTCGATTGTGGGAGTTTTGGGCTATCTTTCTTCATTCCATCTAGACCAAGTTGTTGGTTTGATCCTCCTCTTTCATTTCCATGCTTTCATTTTGATTTTCATGCATTTTTCAAGCTTTTTGGGCCTTTATGGCGCCCTACAAGATCGACGCTCCCTTAAGCCATCGAGGGGGGAGAGCCAGGCTAGATCTTGGTGCCCTGGTGCTCTTGTAGAGGGAGTGTCGACGCTCTGAAATGGTCTACAAGGGGGCACCAAGCGCAAATAAAAAATTTGTTTACTTGTTTTTACCCATGAGAAAGAATTTCTTTGACTTGAGATCTTGACTAATGAAGTTTAATGATGTTTTACAGGTTTTTTATAGTCAAGATGTTGGAGTGGAAATAAAGAGAGAATGGAAATGAAGATATGGTCTCTTTGCATGACCCTCAAAAAAGGGTGGCACTTCAAAATTGTGTCTTGTTGAAATTTTTTCAAGGTACAAAACATGGGGAAGGAGGTGCTTCTCCTTGAGAAGCTAATAGGGCTATGGTATGAGAATGAATAGGTTTTCTGAGTAGGGTCTCATTCTCTAGAGATCAATATCGAAGATGTATACTTTTTGATAGGGATCTCCAAGCAGGGGGCACCCATCACCTTGTCTGGGTATCGGACTACAACATTGCAGACTGATTATTACTTTTCACGATATTGTAGGTCAAGATCCCACAAGGAAAGTGGAAGGATCGCAATAGAGACCTTTCTTTACAAGCCATTCTATTCACTATTACCAAACTGGTGGGAATCACCATTCCTCAACTAGCTTCCAAATCTCAAATGGGGTACGCAATTGAATGTTTGGAACCAAATATTTTTAACTGGTGTGCAGGGTTCATAGTGAATGTTAAGGATCAAATTTCTATATGCAAGGCAGGGAGACAGAAACAATTCAGTTATGGTTCATTCTTGGTATTGTTCTTCCTGGAACAAGTACCTTTGATGTAACCACAGGTTTTTTTGATAGAGCATCATGTATCCGAGCTTAGTATGGAGCGGTGGACTAGCCTTTCACCTCGGTTAGGGAATGAGCCTTCATATTTTACTTTCACGGCTGGTTTATTCACATGGTGGAAGAGACAGATTGTGATGGTGGATTAATATCCTTATGTTGGGATGGATTTCAGAGGCAGTGTGGATTTAGTGCTCCCTGAAGGGGCACAGTGGGATGCATCAGGTAGATTCAAAAAAATGTGACCTTGCAAAAGTATTTTTTGATTTTTTATGATATATGTTTTCTTTTTTGGTACAATGAAGGATCTAAGAATGTTTGTTTTTCATCATGCAGACCGAGCGATGGCATGTCCAGCTGGGATTTCATCATTTGAACGACGTGGTGGTTTTCAGGTAGCGGTAGAGGAAGGTGTCGGAGCCCGAGGACTCTGCGACGTAGAAAGGAACCTCAGGGGGCTTACCATGGGTGTCCCTTCCATAAGATTGTGAGATGTTCCCTATCACCTACAGAGGCACATAGTGGGTGTACCGGAGGGTCTCATCCATCTATTGTGGAGAGTAGCCAGAGAATTGATGTGTTACCATGAGCACAATGTAGTACAGGAAGACGAGTAGAGTCTCATGTCTTAGTGTAGTCTTATTGTGATGATGTACGGGCATAATAGCCCACATTTTTCCCCTCTATGTATTTTTTGGATGATGTTATGGTACACTTTTTCTATATATATATATATATATATATATATATATATATGGGTTTTGTCTCAGCTACTTGTTTTTTTAAAATGATGTGATGTTTTTTTATTTATGCTTTATGATTTCGAATATTGATCTATGTGTGAGATGTCAATCCAACATATAATTTGTTGATGAATCTGTAATTACATTAAGTTCTCTTGATATGTTTCGGTATTCTATGTGAGCAAAAGACCTCTCGAGACGGTGAACCCTCAAATAGATACATAGCAATATTGGATTGTGAATAGCATAAACGTGATTAAGTTGACAAACCACAAGTTGGGAATCAAGACTAATGATTATCTGATATATGTTAAGATAGGTGTCCTCGGTCAAAAGTCCAATTATGACATGATTTAATGAAACATTATTGGTTGCAGGTCCAAGATAGATCCCTCGTGAACTTACCAACCCGCCAGAATGGTAAATGATCTAAGATACAAAAGCTAAGTTCTAGGCATGTCGGCTAGCGCCATCCACATATGGGGGATTATGTTGGCATCTACACATTCAAACACAAAGCAGGGTATAAGAAGTTAAAGATGAAACAACCCTTATACGCAAAAGTAAATACATGCAAAACCAAATCATATGGTACAATAATGTACAAAGCACACATGCAAGATTTTCTAAGATAGTACTTCCTCAGATAGATCCTATTGTGAGGCTCGTTGAGAGTAATTCCATCATAGTCGACTAACTCATAAGCACCTATTTGTAGATCAAATTTTACGATGTAGGGTCCATGCCACATAGGTTCTAATTTTACTGCTCCAAGTTTATCATGGTCTTGGCCATAGTCCAGGACTAGATGTCCATCTGCGAAAATGTGAGGTTGGATAGAATTATCATATTGGGTTTTGATACGCTTTTTATATGTCTCATTACTGAGAGTATCATCATGATGAGTCTCATCCATATTTTTTAGATATAGGAAACATTCCTCTTCGACAGAGGTGTTGGGCACAAGTTTTACGGCTAATTTTAGAGATGGAATCTCGCATTCAATCGGAAACACTGCTTCTAACCCATATACTAGCTGGAAAGGTGTGAAACCAATGGCGATTTTGACGGAAGTATGATAGGCCCAGAGTGTTGATAAGAGTTGTAAATGCCAATTGGTTTTGTTCACCCCCACCATGCGTTGAAGAATGGTTTTAAAGACTTTGTTGATGGACTCAACTTTCCCATTGGCTTGAGGATAATATGGGGATGAGTTTTCATGTCGAAAACCCAATTTAGTACTCAACTCACTCATCATCTAATTTTGTATATGATATCCGTGATCAGTTACGATATCTCGTGGGACTCCAAATCTAGAAATGATGTGGTTAAATATGAAAAGAGCAGAAGTTCATCCATCATTTAGGAATGTAGGCATAGCCTCGGCCCATTTAGTAAAATAATCGACTACGACGATAATATAACCATTCCCCCTAGATGAGGTAGGCTTACATTACATGAAATCAATTCCCCATTTTGCAAAGGGGTCGATGGCGATGATTGGATGTAGTGGAGTAGGGTGGGTGTGTGCTTTCATTGGAAATATTTGACAAGGTAGGCATTTTTTATGGCCTCAATATAGTCTTTGAAAATGGATGGCAAAAAAAAACTTGCACGTAATATCTTCTGGGCTATATCCATCCTAGAGAGATGACCTCCACAAGATCCCAAGTGAAATTCATTTAAGACATGCTCATCCTCTTCACGAGTCAAACAACGCCATAGAACAGTATCAATATTGTGGTGATATAAAGTGTCACCAAAAATAAGGTAATATTTTGAATGATGTCGAATACGACGTCGGTCGTCACACGAAATATCTGGGCAGAAGCGTTGGGTCTGGAGATATAAAAGAATGTATCCATACCATAGATTAGATGTACTGATAAGGAATAGTGACTCGTCTGGAAAGGAATCACTGGGCTCAGTGTCCTCAATGGTATGGGGAAGATCGCAAATCTACTCGGCAAAAACCAATGATTTTTTTTCTTTAGATTTGGTAAAATCAAGATCGAATTCCTGAAGAATGACAATCCATTTTGAATATTTTCCCCCAAGTACTTGACGAGTCAAGATGTGGTACATAGGGTTCGATTCAACAATAATCTTGGTAGTGCGAAGTAATATGTAGTGTCAAAATATTTGGACAACGATGCTTGCTTCCAAAGCCAACTTCTCAACATGTGAATATGGAAATTCAAGACCGAAAAGGCTCTTACTTAAATAGTTTATCACATGTTCTACATCGTCGTCGTCCTCTTGAACTAACACCATGTAAATAGTGGAAGCAGAGGTGGATAAGTAAAGGATATAATATCTCGTGTAGTTAGGGGGGTGTATCAACGATGTATGCATTAAAGCATGTTTGAGAGATTCAAATGAGCATTGAGCAAGTTCATCCCATATGAAAGGGACATCCTTCTGTAACAACCTCATGAATCCTTTCGTGATTTCTATGTAATTGCAGATGAAATGGCATAGAAAGTTTTCTTTCCCTTGCAAACTTTGGAGTTGGGTAAGGGTTTTGGGAGAGGGTAAAGCCAAGATAGCTTTCACTTTTAAGGGATCCACCCTAATCCCATCTTTGGATACCACAAAACCTACAAGCCTCCCTTATTCGACAACAAAAATACATTTGTGGGGATTCAAGCGTATGTTATAAGGCCGACATATAAGAAAAAACACTCTCAGATGATTAATATGATCTTTTTGATGAGCCGAATGAGTTGGAAATTCATTGAGGTAGGGCTCAACAATATGCTCGATATCGTGGAAAGCATACGACATAGCTCGTTGAAAAGTGGCTCCAACATTTTTAATACCAAATGGTAACTTATGATAAGTGAAGGTTCCCCATGGACAGATGAAGGTTGTATTGTGTTGTTCAGTCGATAAAATATATATTTGGTTATAGCCCGAGAATCCATCCATAAAAGAGAAGATTACACTTCTGGTGCAGTTATCAATAATTTGGTCGATGAAAGGCGTAGGGTAATTGTCTTTCGGACAAGCCTTATTGAGATCTCTATAGTCGACACAAACTCGAATTGTACCTTGTTTCTTTGCAACCGGAACGATGTTAGAAACCCATTCGTTCATAGGTATGGGGTAAATGAAACCAGATTTCAATAATTTTTCTACTTCTGCCTTTATTTCCGTAGTTTTCCTAGGATGGACAGGGCAAAGTTTTTGTCATACAGGTTTATCTTCATGGTAATTTTTAATTTCATGTAGAACGATCGAAGGATCAATCCCTAGAATTTCTCCATAGCTCCAGGAAAAAACATCGTGGAATTCTTTAAATAAGGCGGTGTAGTATTGAATTTCTTCAGTTGAACAGTTCATTCCTAATTGTATGTTTTCCACGACACCTTTTTTTTTGTATATGTCTATGTTGATGGTTTGTGAAATGTTTCCTAAATTTCCCTCGAAGATAGCATCCTGAGTAAGTATGGGAGATTGAGGATTATCGACAATATCATATGGAAAAATAGATTGAATATTTTCCTCAATTTCATCCAAAAGATGAGCGATGGACACTAACATCCCTTTAAACTCATCTAAAATAATCAAATCAAGAAGGAGAGAAAGGATGTGATGTACCCTTTTTCGATTTTTGTCCTCATTGCTTCCAATCCTAGAGCTTGATCCTCAAACCCCCTGGTGCAAACAGATATCTCCAATAGATAGCAAAGAGAAACAATTATCTCTTACTCTACTTGATTAGATAACACAAGTCTATCTATGAAGATTAGAGAAATAGTAGACAAGCAAATGTAACAATACATAAAATTGAAGGAAATAGGCCAAGTAAATATTAAATGAGAACCAATAAAAATATACTTACATACCACGATTGATGCTACAGCAAGCTCTCCAATATCTCCTCATCCAACCCTTACACGAATGAATCAAGATCAAAATAACGATGCTTCACTGATTTCTTCCCTCCTTTTCACCATGGAAATATCTCTAATTTATAGGCTTTGAGAGGCTCAACCACCTTGAGTATTTATGGAATAGGTTGAGGATATGGCTCCATAAGTTATGATTATGTCCTTAGATAGAGCCATGGAGTAGGATTCGAGCCAAACAAACCCCAACCTTTCAGAGTTATCCCTTAGAAGAAGGTGGGATTCACCCTGATTTTCTCCAACCAACAATGGTGCCCCTATAATTTTGAAGCCAGAGCGCCATGGTGCCCCCTTAACATGGTGTAGGGAGCACCGATGCTCCCTAGTCATGGGCAGGGGAGTGCCAGTCTTCTTAAATTCCCAATAATGGTCAAAATCCCAAGTGAAAAAGTATGTTTCGGATGCCAAATGATGGGGCTTTCCCTTCCAACGTGATTTAGGGTTTGTGACAAGTGTTTTCATGGTGTCAATTGAGTTTTCACACTTACCAAAAGTTTATGAAGCATGTTACAACACTTGCGACAATTTTGTTGCAACACTTACGATGTGACGTTTGCACCACATGCGACACTTGCAACACTTAGAACATGACATTTGCGCCATGTGTGACACATTATGCTAGTGTGGAAATTTGGTGTGTAACAAGAGGTAGGATGGATATTTTTTTTCTACAACACTAGAATATTTTTCATAGTGACATAACATTGGCAAATGAGGGTGTTGGGATGTTGGCTTACACATCTTCAATAATTACAGCACCATTTCTCCTTCTGGAACTGGTTGAAAGGGTAGCTAATATTCTCAACTATTCCTTGTCACAATTGTTGAGCCCTCAATGGAGATCTATGACACTCAAGGGTCCTAAAAAATATGAATTCAACCTAAAGAAATTGTCAAAAAAAATTGTTGAAATTTATTTTCACCTAGTTAGAGGGATAGTAAGAATGTTTTTTCACTTGCTATATCAAGGGATTGTTGTCCTTATAATGATGAGTCATTTTCAGTTGAAACTAAAGTCCTTTGAAAAATAGGTGAAGATTAAAGGTTAATTTAAGAGTTTGTAGACCATGATGTTAAAGCCAAAGTTGCAAGTAATGAAGTGATGGACACTGAAGCTATGCTTGGAGACATACCAAATGAATTCCTTGATTTAATTTAGTTCACATTGATAAGGGATTTCATTATTTTACCTTCATCAAGAACACATTGCAAATTGTAGATTTTAATTGTGTACAATAATTACTGCAAATAGATTCTAAAAAAAAACTGAAAAGATACAATGCCCCCCCCACACACACACACATTACACATATATGTTTACCCTGGAAACCCAAACCAGGAAAACTAGCAACCTATTTACAGTCACACCTATAATATTTTGTATTCATCTTATCTTCATTGCTTACAATACAATACATATATAAGATCGTGTGGCATCCAAAACCCATAATCCATTGACCCTAATTAGTCAACAACCCTAATTCATTAACCAGAATTAGAAAACCATCAACAAAAACCATGTGATAAAAATGGACACAAAAAACGTCAAAAACAAATTGGGGCACGCTACCCCCGAACTCTTGTGCACTTGGAGCACCACAGAAACTAGATCTAGTCATGCAAAGAATATAACACATACCCAAGATTATCCCACTTGTTGTTTTATTTTCATACAAGGGGTTACAAGGTTACATAGTCAACAATCCAGGGCAGCAATGCCCATAGATTCTTTACACCAAGAGAACTTCGCAATGCTCATAGATTTTGCTAATGAATCTAAAAAGTTATACAAAGTGTCCACCTTCATCAGCAAAACCTCATTTTCTTCAACCATGTCTCTCACAAAGTGATATTGAACATAAATATGCTTTGTCTTTGAATGATAAGTTGGGTTATTTTCCAAGAAGATTTCACTTTGACTATCACAATATATCCTTACAGATTGTTGTACCAAACCAATACCTAAACACAATCTCTATAACCATACTACTTTCTTGCTTGCATGAGTGGTTGCCATGTATTCAACTTTTGTAGTTGAGAGTGCCACTACAAAATGTATTTTTCTCATCCAACTGATTTCTTCTCCAAATAGGTTAAACACATACCCACTTGTAGATCTTTTTTGATCCATATCTCCAGCCTAATCTCCATCCACAAATCCATGTATGTCCAACACTCTATCCAATCATGATCTTCCTTGGTAGCACAATCCAAAACTAGTAGTTCCACGCAAATACCTGAAAACCCTATGTATTGTTGTCAAATGTTCCTTCCCTGGTTTTGACATATACCTGCTCAAAACTCCCAATGCATGTGCAATTTTTTGTCTAGTACATACCATTACATACATCAAACTGCCAACCTCACCTGCATATGGAACACGAGACAGGTCCTCTTCCTCTTCTTATGTCTTGGGACATTGATCCACAAATAACTTTACACCTACAAGAATAGGGACCTTGATCGGTTTACATTCTCGCATATTAAACCTCTACAATATTGTCCCGACATATTTCCTCTTATTTAACCAGAGTTTCTTGTTTTCCTGATCTCTTTTAACTTCCATGCCCAAAATGAAATTTGCAGCACCAATATCCTTCATGTCAAATTTAGGGGACAATTGGGTTTTCACATCCTGGATAATATCCTTGTTGTTTCCTATCAACAACATATCATCCACATACAAGAACAAATAAATAATATGATCACCAATTACTTTTAAATANGCAGCACCAATATCCTTCATGTCAAATTTAGGGGACAATTGGGTTTTCACATCCTGGATAATATCCTTGTTGTTTCCTATCAACAACATATCATCCACATACAAGAACAAATAAATAATATGATCACCAATTACTTTTAAATAAACACAGTAATATTTTTTTCTCCTTTTGAAGCCAATTCCCAACATATAAGTATCATTTTTTTTATACAGCATCGTTGGTGATTTCTTTAACCCATATAGGGAATTTTTCAGTCTGCATACTAGCTCTTTCTTTCTCTTCATAGCAAGGCCTTCTAGTTGCTTCATGTAGATTTGTTCTTCCAGATCCCCATGTAGGAATGTTGTCTTCACATTAATCTATTCTACTTCAAAATCAAACACAGCAAAAACAGATAAGATAAATCTAATAGGAGTTAACTTAGCAACAAGAGAAAAAATATCACCAAAGTCAATTCCCTCTACCTAGGAATAACCATTTGCTACTAACTGATCTTTTTATTTGTCCACTTTTCCTTATGCATTCAACTTCTTCTTAAACACTCATTTGATGCCAATGGGATTTCTTCTTGTCGGCAACTCCACTAGATCCCAAGACTCATTCTTATCCAAGGTTGTCATTTCTTTAACCATGGCCTTTTTCTAGAGTTTTTCATCCTATGAATCCACTTCCTCCCTAACAATTCTAGGATCATCATCAGTAATAGACAAAGAAAAATTGAACATAAATCACGTGGAGTATACATTTCTAGTTGTCTTCTTTCTCGAACCGATCTCCTCAATATTGGAGTATGATGATCTTGTTCTTATTATTCATGTTCTTCTGTAGAGTCTAATTCATTATCCTTCAACTCAAACTCTATTTTATATCATTCTTCCTCCCTTGGTAGGAATTCCTATTTGACAACATCTTTTATTTATCTAAATACCACATCTCAACTATACACTACCTCCTTATATTCTAGGTTCCAAATATTATAACCTTTCAAACCATATTTATACCCAATAAAGATACACTTTGCAGTCTTTTTATCTAGCTTACTCTTGTTTTCCTTCGGAACATGAACATAGGCATCACAACCAAATACTTTGATATGTGTGAGAGAGGGTTTCTCACCAGTCCATACCTTGTGTGGAGTCTTGTCATCCAGTGTTGATGAGGGTGATCGATTGACCATGTAACATGAAATACCCATTTCTTATGCCCAGAATTAAGGTCCTAACCCGGCACCAGTGAGCATGCACCTTGTCTTTTCCATAAGTGTTATGTTCATCCTTTCTACCACTCCATTATGTTGAGTTGTACATGGAGTAGTATTTTTCTTTCATTGCCTCACTTCTTATAGAATTATTTGAATTCATATCCACAGAACTCTCCACAATTATATGTCCTCGACACCTTAATTATTTTCTCTGTTTGATTCTCCATAAGATCCTTAAACTCTTTAAACCTAGCAAAGACTTTATATTTCTTCCTGAGGAAATATATCCATGTATTTCTCGAGAGTCCCTTAACAATATTTTTAGAGAAGTGATGTAGGAGTTTTAGTGTTTCACTCAGTTATATCTTTCCAACGAGCTACTATGCATGTAAAATGGATATTTTATGTGAAATCTACGCTCCCAGAAATTTGATGTAGAAACTAATGCCCAAAAATACATTTTGGCATTTTCAAAACAACTTTTGATGCTTTATCTCTTAGGTTTAGGTTCTTGTACCTTTAGGTTTATTGCTTTGTGTTAAAAGGACATCCTTCAACCTCTTGTATTAGCTTTTGTGAATGAACATAGTCACCATCTCTCTCTCTTTAGAGATAAGCTACCAACATTCTAGTCAATTTGTGTTCTACAGTATTATGCTATTTTATTCATTAATATAAGTTGGGCTTTCATTGTATTATTGTTCTCTTTGATATATTTATACGTGTGTTTAATTTCATTCTCTATAGAATCTAGATCAAATTACATAAGACAAATTTTCATTTTCCATCAAGATCAATTAATAAATAGTCAGCATCAGCACTTTCTTGAGATTTACAACCCTCAAAATAAAAAGTCCAAATGTTAGTAGTACGACCTATGTTAAATATTTGAGCTATGTACGTCGAATATGTTACGATGAATTTCATCGGTATTATTTTCTTGAAGGATTTCATACTATTCATCTAATTAAACAAGTGAATTTTTTCCAGTGAAATCATTGAAGTATGAGTCAAAAGAATAGTTCCTAAGATTGAAAACTCTAAGGTTGAAAGTTCATTGACTTCCTCTAATTTAGTAGCAGTATGCTTTATATACTTCTCTCAATCAATCCTTATTTTATTAGGTTTTCCATTCCAAGGTAGACAAAGGTGAGACCAATCATAAGAAAAGTGTTGTTGCATTTTTTGTGACCAATCATGACTAAGAAACCACTCATATTCTTTAGGAATGTCAAGTACTAGAATGATGTCAATGATTTGATGAACTTTAAAATCAGATGCTATGAAAATTAGAGTTATATTGAGTTCACCAATCACTCTAAGTTTAGACATGTCTAGATGAATGGCGTGATTATTTCATTTAGAAGGAGTTTCATTCATTTTTTACCAAACATAATAAGGCATCATGTTGAAATATGTTCCTGAATCTACTAGGCATTTATGTAAATTCTTGTTAAAAAATTAAAATGTCAACAAGAAAGGGGGAGTTTGTGATTTATAGTTCTTGCATATGATAGCATCAGTGGAAATCACATTATGTGCAACATTTATATTGTTTCTAAAAAACATTTATTTACTATTTGAGGCTATGACTTGATAGGTTCCTTCAAAGAATTCAATGCCAGTTTTCTTTGTTGAGCAATTTTACAAATATTAAGAATCGAAATGTTTTGTCTTAATTTTCTTTAGGTCTTCAACTATATTATTCCATAGAGACAAGAAATTGATTATTATTTCAAGGTTTCATGTCATTTTGGTTCTTAAGTATAGTCTTGGTAGTAGAAATCCAAGTTTTCTCATTATTCGCAATCAGAAGACTAGAAGAAGAAATCTATGGAATAGGTCTTGTACTTCTCAAATTGTAACCACTCTGAACATGCATTGCTTCCACCACTTCCTCATTGTCATCAATATCGAAACCGAGAATCGTATCCCAAAAAACCATAGGTGTTTCTTCATGGTGTTCCTCAACTTCCTTTACTATTCCACCCTCAATTTCTAAGGTGGGCTCTTCAGTTTGTATGCATTCATCAATAAAATTATTAACTACCATATTCATAGCATTAATACATTGTGGAAAAAAATTCTTGGAACTATTGGCTTGTAATAATTGCAGTAATTATCCATAACCACTCCATCAAGATCCAAATTCATATTTTCTAGTAAAGGTAATGGTTCTAGTGGTTTCGAGGGAATATTAGGTCTCTTAGAAAAAGGTCTATAAGTTCGGTGCACTAAAGTGCCTCCATTTTTTTTCTTTATGTCTATGCTTTCGTTTGTTAGTTGTATAATCATGCATTTTAAATTGTCTAACTCATAGGAATATTTTTATTTTGTATCTAGAGTTGTTTTTTGTGCAAGTTTAGGCAACATGATAGTTTTCTTGGGTTGAATGTTTTTTTTCCTACTAAACAAAGTACGATTCTCTTTACAACTCATCATATCAAATTAAACCTTCTCTCCTTCCTCAAAATGTTTCATGACTGTATTATTTCCAACATGTTTAATGAACATGGAAATAGAGGTAGGTAAAGCATTAGTATAAACTTCAATTTGAGGTTCTTGTGTAGGTTCTATATCAACATGAAATTTGTTGATGACAATAGTAAATCATTGGTTGAAATATTTTACTCTTTCTTTTGGACCCATAACTAGAAAGAATAACTTGGCCATCAATTCTCATGTGGTCGTTTCTTCCCTAAATTTATCTTAAAAAAACATTTGAAATTCACCCCAGTTTGTTATAAATCCAACTAGTAAATTGAAATACCAAGTTGAGGCTTTATTTTCAAAAGTATATGGGAAAATACGACACACTCTGTCTTCATGCTAAACATTAATTAACCAAATAGCAAGAATCATTTTTTTAATATGATCTTTTGGAGATCCAAATAGATCAAGGTAATACTTAGTCAAAAGAAGTTTTGGATGCTTTGGTAAATTTTGAAGTTGTCCGAGTAATACCAAGTCATCTTGGTCTAACCATGGTTGATTTTGGTTTTTATTATTTTCCATATTTGAATGTACAGATTGAGTGTTGAAAGATTCAAATTCAAATTTTTATTCTTGTTTAGATTTGCTTTCCAAATGATCAGTTGTTATAGGAGATGTCAAGGGGTTCAAGATTGGAGGAATCTAGTTGAGAGTTTGAGATATTTCTTGGAGTGTTAGGTCAATAAGATCTTCAATTGAATTCACTAAAGTACTTTATCTTGTATGGTTACATTAATTGTTGTAGTTATTCAACAATGAAGTAAAGGAGTGACTAGTAAAACACCAATCTATCAAGTATAAGATCTCATTATTCACCATAACACATTCACTTCTTTATTTGAAACTACATATGGAATATCAAGTTCAATTTCTAGGTTTTTTAATATATCATGTGAATCTTGGAAAGTGGGTTCTCCAATGATTATTTCAAGGTTTGAATATTCAGTAATGTTTTCTAAATTACTAGTGGATAATGTGTTTCTTGGAATTGAGTCAGCCACACAATGGAGGCCCTCCTTTTAGCACCAAATCCGTTGAAGAGGAAAACTACCTAACATCAACAACATGGGCTTAACCTAAAAAAAAAGCCTAGTTAGACTTTTTCCTATTTGGTGTAAAATCCCTCTATATTTATGGCCCAACAAAATTTCAATGAGCTTCAAGAATTTTTAGAGTTTTTCTTAAGGAATTAAAAAAAATCAAAATGTCCATTTGTTTTACTATAAATTAGATGAAAATGTAAAACATTAAAGTAAAACTAGTATAATGTTGCTAATGAAAGAGAGATATGTAAAATTAACTATGAAGTTGTTGATCTAGACATTAGAAGTAATTTTTAATCACAAAATAAACAAATTAGCACCTATAATGAAACCTAATAAAGAATAATCTTTAATCAAACTCCACATCAAAGTTTTTTAAATATGAAGAAGAAAAAATAAATATATTTTCAAAATAATTTGTAACATGTAAAATATCCCTTACAGTACATTCCACACTTGTTGCATAATCTAGAATAGTCCAAGAATCACAACGAATAAGAATAGTCTTTCTCCAAAAACGTTTTTGGCCAAAATTGGCTTCTTAATATTCACAATATAAATAAATAGTTCTTACAAAAAGTGTCAAGATCAAAAACCCCTTCTCTTATCACTCTTTCTCTTATTTATGCATGATGATAGTTAGTTACAATACCTAACTTCATACTCTAAGAAACCTAACTGCTCAATGGACTAGGTTACTTGTCCTTATCTAACTCTTTATCAAATTTTTCCCAATGTTCGAATAAGATTTTACAATAAAAATTTGAGGAAAAATATGTTGCTTAAACAAGGCCCACAAAATAGATCATTTCTTAGAAAACATTTTTATGAATTTATCTATTTTAGGAAAACATAGTTTCATGCAAACAACATCTTTTTATTCTTTTGTTAAAAAGGTTTTTAGGTGGCTTTTATTCACCAATGATATACTTTGATTATCATTTCTTATTTTTTGAAGCATTTTTTCATTGGACTCTATCACTTGAGATGCTAGGAGAAAATCCTTTAGTGGTCCAAAGAGTGGATGTTGACACTCTTCGACAAAATTCATTTTTTTTAAACATTCTACCCCCTCATTTTCCAAGTGCTTGTGGGCCTCTTGAGACAGCCCATGCTAATAAATGAGTCCTTAAATTTCAAACATGTCTTCCTATTACAACAACTGAATATTAGGAGGATCTATCCTAGTCACTTTCTGCATTTCCTTAACAAATCAAATTAATTGTGTTCTTTCCTATGTGACTTTCCAAGCTTGAGTTTCTTTGTATAAAATTGACAACTGGACACTTAAATCTTACAATTGGGAAGTTTTCTTATAGAAATTTCTTTTGATCTTTTCATTTGTTGCATCTTTTTCAAGTGCATACTTAGTGAAGTTTGTCACCATTACCTAGGATGATTTGTAATACGACTCGGTTTTCGAGTAGTGCTATTATGTTTTCATACTTCTAGGTATATTTCTATTTTTATTGAGCCTCATCCAAAGTGTCGTGATTAATTTCTAGCCCTACTGATGTTAGTTCAGATAAATTAGTTTTCTTAGTATCCAGAACTTCAAATTTTGTTGTGCAAACCATAGTATTAATAAAATATATATTTCTATTTATTTGTGTTCGTTTAAAAATGGATGGATTTATCTTGTTATATTCTATCATCTCAAGGTTAGCAACATCATCTCCTAAATCTGTTATAAGTGTGTCCCCCCATGATTATACATTCTCTAATCTACTTAGGGTTACAAATTCTACAGCAATCACATTCTTTAATTTATCTCATCCTCTTGTGTTTGTTTTTTGTTTAGGAATAACCAAGTCTTCCATGGTATGATCAAAAGATTGATCTTGAATTTCAAATGTATAATTTTCCTCTTGACCTTGGTTATCATTCTTTGTTACATTTTCTCCTATTTATTTTTCTAGTTGTTGTTTTGGAACCTCCCCTTCTTCTCTCTTTACCTTAGTTGTTGCTCTGATTCAATCCTCTTCATCTTCATTTTCATTTTATTTAGTATCATTTCTTTATTCAATTTCTTCTTATGTCATTTTTATGTAGCAGCTCTCTCTTTGGCTTCCTTCTCTGAGTCTTCTCTAGATTTGGCTTCTTTTTCTTCCTTTTTCTTCCTTGCTAACTCAACTTTATCATTTTATTCCTATTTCTTCTAAGCTTCTTCTTCCTTATCCTTAGCCTCATTTTATTTTATCATCTTGTGTTATGCCTTTGACTCTCTTCTCTTCTCTTTGGCTTCAGCTTCTTTTTTAGCCTTTATATTAGCATCTCTTTTTTGTCTTTAGACTCGTCATTTCTTTTCTTTTCTTTTGATTCCTCATCCTTTGGCCAAGAAAAATAGTATTCTTGTAATTTAATTATTACTAAAAATTTCTCCCGAGAGGTAGGACTTTCATAAATATCCTCATGACCCTAACGTTCATGAGTGTAAGGCCAGAATATTCAATTGTTTCTTATGCTCTACCACTAAGCCTTTAGGATCATGCCTCATAAATTTACCTTGAGGAAACCTATACTCTAACATGGCAATAGATTATTTTCTTCCAATTTGGGAGATAGTGAAACCATAATGCCCGATATACATATTAAAGGGAGTAAATGATCTATGATTATCTTTATTCAATGATACATTAAAACTATATAATATGGTTTGATAAACTATCTCCCTTAACACCAATCTGTTAGGAACATGTTTGGGAAAAAAGTGAGGTGGTGCAATAGATCCATAGATTCTCAAACATGTGTAATGTTCCTAAAATTACCAATCTCCAAACTGTTAAGCCACAACGTTAGTTCATATGTCAATCTTGGAGCACACTTGCAAAAAAGAAACTTAAACACTTGTGCAATAAAATTATCATAAGTGTGTGCATATTTCATTTTATATTTGTTCTCCCATAAGCTCTAGAAATAAACTTGCACTAGCATTTCATACATATTCCAATACCATCCCATACCTAGAAATAGTTACTAGTACATATGATGTCTAGTAAGTAGGAAGCCATATAAATGTTGGAATAATTTCATAATTTATCATTTTTTCCTTCTCNCCCCTTAACAAGAAGGGTATTCTACAACAACATCAGGCGAGAGAGAGGACAACATCATCAACAACATCAGGTGGGTGAGAGGACAACATCATCAATATCATCTTGGAACATTGACTGACGTATCTATAAATCATTGAAATTTTTTCTCATTGGCAGCATCATCATTCTCAATGGAATGAAATCATCATCTGCATCAATATGGATTAATATAAAACTAATACATCATCATCACAACACAAGGATGGTCACATCATCACAACACGAGTCTGGCTCATCATCACAACACGAGGCTAACACACTACACAACAATTAAGCTGGAATCACAATACTAGACTGGCTTTGCGTCACAACCATTAAGATGGAAGCACAATACTAGGTTGGCTTTACGTCACAAAAATTAAGTTGGAAGCATAATACTCGGCTTGCTTTTCATCACAACAATTAAGTTGGAAGCACAATAATCGGCTTGCTTTTCGTCACAACAATTAAGCTGGAAGCACAGTACTAGACTGGCTTTACGTCACAACAATTACGCTGGAAGCACAGTGCTAGGCATATCTCAACACAATAACTAGTCTGTCTTTACGTCACAATGATTAAGATGGAAGCACAGTACTAGATATATCTCAACACAACAACTAGACTGGATTTACGTCACAAAGATTAAGATGGAAGCACAATACTAGATATATCTCAACACAACAACTAGACTGGATTTATGTCATAACGATTAAGATGGAAACACAGTACTGGATATATCTCAACACAACAACTACTCCCCCTTTCGAGGGAGGTCCTTTTGGACTATACCAATCTTATCTCGAAAGTGCTCAAAATTTACACAAGATAGAGGCTTGGTCAACACATCGACAACCTGTTCATCCGTGCTAATATATTGGAGCTTTATGGCTCCTCTCTGCACCATGTCATGGATGTAATGGTATCAGATCTCTATGTGCTTCGACTTGTCATGAAATACATGATTCTCTGTCATTTTTATGCATCTCTGGTTGTCACATAGGATCGTGGTTGCTTCCATCTCTAGGTCGAATAGACCACTCAATAACTTATGAAGCCATATAGCTTTGCAGCTGTAAGAACACACAACAATGTATTCTGCTTCCGTTGTACTGAGAGCAATGTTGGATTTCTTCCTACTCTACCATGAGATCATAGCTGATCCCAAACTGAAACAACATCCTGAAGTGATCTTCCTATCAGAGACACTTCCAACCCAATCTGAATCAGTGTACCAACTCAGTGTGAAATCATGATCTCCATCATAGCTGAGATCACAATCTAATGTACCCTTAAGGTACCTCATCACATGTTTTGCAACAACTAGGTGAACATGTCTGGGTTCTACCAGAAACTGACTCAAAGTGTTCACAGAAAAACAAATGGCTAGTCTGGTGTTCGTCAGGTACATCAATGATCCAATGATCTGTCTATACATCGTGGAATCAATCAATTCTGACGAAGTGTTGACCAGTAGCTTCAGCTTCGCTTCCATGGGTGTATTCATGGACTTGCACTCCAACATGTTGAATCTCTTCAAGATTTCGACTGCATACTTCCCTTGGTTAAGAAAGATTCTCTTTGGGATCTGCCATACCTAAAGACCTAAGAAATAATGCATTAGGCCAAGGTATTTTATCTCAAATTCTGAAGCGATCTTCTTCTTACATTTAGTGATGATATTTTCTTCTCCATTTAAGAATAAGTTATCCACATAAAGCAACAATATCATCGACTCATCGTTCATAACCTTTAAGTAGAGGTTAGAATTTTCTTTACTCTTGGTAAAGCCCAAGTTCGTCAGAAAACCGTCTATCCTGCCATACCAAGCTCTAGGAGCTTGCTTCAATCCGTACAGAGCCTTCTTCAACTTGCAAACATGAGTCTTCCTGTCTTCAACTTCAAATCCTTGAGGTTTCTCTATATACGCTTCTTCTTCAATGACACCATTTAGGAAAGATGTCTTTACATCCATCTGGTGCAACTTCCATTTCATCTTAGCTGCAAGGGCTATGATAGTTCTAATCGAAGTGTATATGGATATATGAGTGGATTTCTCTTCATAGTCAATGCCTTCCTTTTGAGAAAATCCACGAGCGAAAAATCTTTCTTTATACTTCTCAATACTTCCATCAACAACATGTTTTTATTTTGAAGAGCCATTTGGAAGATACAACATCCTTACTCTTCGGTCTGGGAACTATTTCCCATGCATCATTATTTATTATGGATTGGTATTCCTCTGTCATGGCATCTGCCCATTCTTTCTTCCGAATGGCTTCTTCAAAGAAAGTAGGCTCTTTTTCTAGGAGATCACACATCAAAGCCGTATAACTGGAGAATGGCTTAGGTCTCTTTACCTGTCTCATGGTTCCTTCGGGAACACCATACTTATATCCATCTTGAATAAGCTCTTTATCCCAAGATGTCTTTCTCTTATGGGAGATCGTCATCTGAGGAGGTTCTTGAAATTCTACTATGTCATGATCTTCTAGAATTTCCTCATTAGGGGAAGTTATGACTTCCCTCACTGGTTCTGCAGCTCTGGGAACCTTCCTCACTGATTCTGCAACCCTGGGAACTACAGGTTCCTCTTCATATACTTCTTCAAGATGGCATCTTCTCGATTTCTTGAGCACTGCATATTCATCAAAGGTCACATCCTTGCTAATATCAATGTGATGGTGACCTGGTATATAAATCCTGAAGGCCTTGGAGACCTCACAGTATCCCACAAATATTCCCTTCTTTCCTAAAGGGTCCATCTTGTTTCTCTTTTCTTTCAGAATATGTATAAATACTGGGTAGCCAAATATTTTGAGATGGCTTACCTATGGATTCTTTCTGATGAACATCTCTTCTGGGGTCTTGAACTATGGGACAACCGGTTTTGCACATATACGACTGTCATTGCTACTTCTTCCCATAAGCACATAGGAAGATCTTGATCATGGATCATGGTCTTTACTGCTTCCATTATCGTTCTATTCTTTCTTTTTGCTACACCGTTTTGTTGAGGATTGTAGGGAGTGGTGAGCTCCCTCTTGATCACAACATCTTTGCAGAATTTCACAAACTCTTTTGAGGTGTATTCTCCCCCATTATCTGACTTGAGTATCTTGATCTTTCTTTTGAAAATATTCTCTATCAAGGATTTGAATTCCTTGAATTTACTAAACACTTCATCTTTTGATTTCAAAAAGTACACCCAGGTCTTACAAGAAT
>SNQJ01S0012789.1:192236-208400 GCA_010110895.2 Picea sitchensis | reverse complement strand
GTTGTTCTTTACCTTTATTTTCCATATGTTGTATATTTTTGATGACCACATGAAGAAAGATTAATAATATTTTAACAGACTTAAAATTGTTTAAGCTCACATACAACTGATTCACCCCCCCTCTCAGTTGTATTAATAATTCCAACAAAAATTCCCGTGTATCATTTGTGGTGACGATCACTACACTCAAGACTGTCCACTTCGCAATGAAGTGGCCAAAATTTTCCAAAGAAAGTCACAACTTGTTGTTCTTACTCAGCATTTTCCATAGCAACAATCCATGGTTGCTCAGACCCCCTCTCCTGGGGGCAGTTCTAGCGATCCTCATGGTGAGGCCTCATTGAGTGCACATATGTATATGTTTAATGGGATCAATTTGACCTCTCTCTCTAAGACATATGACACACTAGGTAACCTTGACAAAGGAAAAGACACTAATGGTACCGGTACTTTACCAGATCCATCATCATCCTCCGTTAGTCTCCCATCAGTTAATCCTTCATCTGGACCACTTCATATTGAGAAACCCACATTTGAATCTATCTTACACCCTCCCAAGAGCACTATACATAAAGCTACCTTTAATCCTAGTTCACGTGATGCCCAGAACTATAACATTGTTGAATATTTGGCTCAAGCACTGTGTGCTATGTCTGCCTTAGAAGTTATAGAGAACTGCCCCAGTCAACGTAGAATGCTCTTGGCCTCTCTTGGCGTTATTGATCCTGAGTCGTCCAATCATATCATGTTTAACCTAGACAATTATGCGTCTCGAGTCTCCCACCAACTTGCTTTCGAAGTTGATGTTGTTGTTCACAATCAACAAATCCACCGAACTATTCTGGATGAGGGAGCCTCAACTTGTGTCATATCTTTGGCATGTTGGAAATTTTTAAAATCACCAACACTCAAAAAATCCCTAACGATGTTACGTGCCTTCGACGGGCGAGGTTTTCATCCCTATGGGCTTTTACAGTCCATGCCCATCCAATTGGGTGGAAAAATTGTTATTGTTGATGTCGAGTTGCTCGATGCTCCCCTCGATTACAACTTGTTACTTGGAAGAAGTTGGTTTTATGCTATGACTGTCGTCGCCTCATCGATATTTCGATGTGTTAAATTTCCTCATCAGGGAAAAATTGTCACTGTCGATCAGTTGGATTTCTGTACGACCGATGCTCGTGTTCCCACTGCCAACAATATTCCTTTCTTGGGAGACCACAAGATCACGTATGAAAGCATTGGTGTTGGATTACTAAACGATTCTAGCCTCATGGGTACCTTCCCTACACCACTTCCACCGACTACACATCATATTGCCACCGTCGATATGATTTCGACCGCGGCTTATCAATCTTTGGAATCATCTGACCCTTGGATTGTATCTTGTCCGTTGGAATTCGATGCACTAGGTGACACCGTGCCAATTGGTCCAGCCGAACCATCATATGTTTCTATCCAATACGATTCTCCCTCGTCGGATGACCAACATCTATTGGCGCCCGACAGTTCCTCGATGTAATCATGATTGAGTTCCTTGTCGTCAACAATCGACTGCATTTCCCCAATTTTTCCTTTTGATGAATCTATTCCATAAATGTTTCACATTAACAAGTTACCTCGAGATAATAACCGTCATCGATCCTCTTTTCTTTCCCCTCGTGAAGAAATTCAGCCAGATATACAGTCTATCTCCCCTCCCGATGACAATTTTCTATCATCTCCCATGCCTTCGACTTTTGATGATTTGGATCTGGTAGTTGACATGGTGATTTCTTTGGTAGGTTTATTGGAGCTTGATCTCCTTACTCCTATCGCGACCCTCGACATGTGGTCCTTCCCGAGTGATTATCTTCCATCCAACAAAGATCTCCTGGAATCAATGACCGAGTTTTGTCCCTTGACATGGTATCCTTCCAGAGCATTATCCTCCTAGAAGCCATGATCAAGAAGCAGTCATGAGCATAGTTTCTTTTCTCTGTAGCAAGCTCGTTAAAAAATGAAACAGAGGCACTGAGCATATTTCTTTTCCTATGTAAAGCTCGTTAAAAAAAGAAACAGTCACCTCTCTTGAACCTTCTTTCCATCCACCCTTCTCCTTTTTCATCTACTAGAGAAATTGGTGACAATCTCAAAGTCGGTGAATGAATTGAATCTTGGAGGGCATGTCTCCAGCTTTTGATGATCATTCTGGAGTTAAGCCACTATCTTTCATGCTGGGGGCATACCGAGCTTAGTATTTTTTCTTTCTCATGCTCGTAAATACATGAGAATGCATCCAGGTAGAATTTTATCTCTTTTTTGGACCTGTATGGATACATGAAAAAGGAACCCCCTAGAGTCTCCTTTAATCTCTTTTCAGACTCTCTAAACATGAAAAGATTGTCGAGTGATCTTGCTTCCTTTCCCACTCATTAAAAGGTTTGAAAGGGCGTCTTTCGAGTGATAATTTATCTCTTTTTTGGCCTCGTGAGACTAACATTACGAAAACAGACAACATTGGAGTCACCTTTAAGTTCTTTTCAGACTCTCTAAACATGAAAAGATTGTCGAGCACCTTGTTCTCTTCACGCTCGTTAAAGTATTTGAAGAAAATGTCTATTGAGCAATAGTTTATCTCTTTTTCGGTCTCATCAAACTACTTTACAAAAAAGGAACAAAAAGAGTTCTCTTTTAAGTGTTTTTCCAGACTCTATAATCATGAAAAACCTTCGAGTTTTATATCTTTGGACTCGTTAAAACAAACATCGACAGGCCCATATGGGACCTAACCCTTACATATTCTAGTTCGTTAAACAAAGGAAGAGGAACTTACCGAAGGTGAGTTATATCGAGCATGTGTTATCCTCCTCAATCTCATTAAATCAAAAGGAGGTACCTGTCTATCTGGATGGGGGGGAAATTGAAAGAAGCAAGCCAAGCAGTTTTTGAGAACATTGCTAAGTAACTCTTAGAGTCACCCTTGAACACGCCACTTTGTCTTTGAGCACATATTAATCTGCTGAACCTCTGCACTGAACCAATCCTCTAAGTTTTTCTTACTCCTTTGGGTCACTCGACGAAAGTCACAAATATCCATTGCATCATCGTGTTTTGGTCCATGTCATGTTTTTGCTGTTGTGCCTCAATGTTCAAGGGAAGTATCCACCTCGAGAGTCAACCATCACAAATATCTTGTCTCAATACCCATGTCATTCCATGTTCATTTGATATACCAATTACATCTCTGTGTCCATTTCGTGTTGTTGATGGCAGATACATCAAGGCCCTCCTTCGACGAGTCTATTCTTGTCGACTTCAACACATTATCTGGGAACTAGGCTTAGAAACCAATTAGTACTTTGGGACCTACATGCCTCAATGGTAGACCTCCTCGCGACCGACAGTGGGTTTACATCATTGACCTCTGATCAGATGATTCCATGGATTTCAACTTCAACATATCCATTCACATTCATTGGAATGTACTAGAGTACCTTGGGAATCATTGACATTAATGGTGATCTCCCTCGTGCTTGTTAACGGTTTACATCATTGATTGGTGATCGAGTGGTTTCTTCCATGTTCGACATCAGGACATCTATTCACATGGTTAGATTTGTACTACATCAGGATTGGTAAGAAGACCCTGGGTTGAGTGATCACTCTGATATGTACTTTTCTCAGGTTGCGCAGGAGTTTGTTTTGAACAATGACACATATATTGTTACATAGATCCACTTTGTATTGGTCGTGGCTATGTATTGTCATCTCATAGATCCACCGTGTATTCTTTGTGTCTACGATCAATTTAGGTCATAGGAGTATAGATCCACACTGCATCCTCAGTGGCTATACCTTTTATCAATACAATTATGGATCCACAATGTATTTTATGGCGGCCATATCTGGCAAGTCTTTATCACCCAAGCATAGGTATGCTGCCTTGGGTTTGAAACATGTCATAATATTTGTTGCATGTTTGTGTGCAACTTCTATCAGGTTCTCTGCGTCTAAACCCTTGCTTGAAAATCTACAAATCATTTCAGTTATCAGTTCTTGTCTTCTAACTTCATACTTTGGGGGGATTTTTGTTACACATCGAAATTACTCACTTCGATAGTGTCGCAAGTGTCGTCATTACAAGTGTCGCAAGTGTCAAGAAAAGCATACTGCCATAATGCCTATGTTGTACCTATAACGACATCAAAAGGACATTTAAAACACCTCAAACATTTTATTTGGAAGAAGAGGAATGGTTAACTGGGTTTATGAACCTCTTGCCATTTGAAAGAACCATTAAAATTGAGTTTTAGAGAAGAGCGCTCCCCTATACCTCTCTCAGGAGTGTTGGCACCCCACTATAGACTATTAGGGAGTGTTATAACACTCTGACAGCCCTTTTGGAGGAGCGCTCCTACTTTCAGGAGTGTTGGCGCCCCCCTATACACTACTAGGGAGCATTATAACGCTCTGATTTCCCTTTTGAGGGAGCACTACCTATTCTGGGCAACAGTTGGTTTGTTGAGAAGAATGGGGGAAATATATCTTCAATATTTGAAGGTAGTTGGATTCGAATCCTCAGTCAAGCCATGATCTTAGGGAAGATCCCTAACTGAAGGAGGAAAATCCTCAACTTACCCTAAAGATATCTCAAGTGGTTGGGCCTTTCTAACCTATATAAGCAGGCCCTCTCATGGTGAAAAGGGGGAAGGATTGGAAGCATGAAACCTATGATCCCATAGGAAACACACAGTGAAGTGGAGGAGAATAATCAGTGAAGTCGTTGTTATTCTGATCGTGGGTCTTTTGAGCAAGGTTTAGACAAGGAGGACTTGATGAAGTTGTTGAACTCGCATCTATGGTTGTAAGTTTCCTTCGTTGTTGTTCTCATCAATATAATATGCTTGGAATATTTCTTTCTAGTTCATGCTTGATCTCACATGAACTTGTCTCTAAGTAGATAGATCTATTTTAAGCTAATCTCAGTAGAGTAGGAAGTGCTTGTACTTTTGTTTGTCTACAGGGCTTGTCGAGGAGCTCAAGATTGAAGCTCAACTTGGATCGTGCAGGGAAAAATGTTGGTAAAAGGTACTTCTCTTCTCCTTCCTACTCACACGTTAGTTTATCTAGATCTAAACAGAAATCAGTGACCATGATAAGAATCTTCTGTCTTAAGAGTTAAGAGTCTAGCTCTCAAGAGGAGATCTACCTGTCCACAGGGAGATTTTCCTTCAACAACGTGAATTATGGGGGTTGACATGGAATCCACTCAGTACCATGGTGGTCAACAAGGTAGGTAAACTTGTGGGAGACATGAAGTTTTCATATGATATTCGATTGACATGATTTTTACACCATTTGAAAGGTTTCAGTGTCAAAATGGCTCTAGAAGGTTCCAAACTCGAAATCTCCAAACTAGGTCCTATAGCCAAAATGAGCCCTACAAGTCGATTCCTTTGATTTTTCCACCTAGAAAGTATCAATATAGATGGAAAATTATATAATGATCCAATTTGGATCATACCTCCCCATTTTGGGAGGATTTGGTTCGAAAAATTATTTTACCAAATGAGGTGAGGAAAATTTTCCTCTACCTTCTCCCTAGAGTACCATTTTTCCTTTCCTAGAAGTTGTCCTTCCAAACTAATCTACCAAAGGTCATGATACACATGTATTGTAGTTCAAGAATTCTTCTGCAAAAATGTATATTCTACAAAATATCCCTGATATTCTAGTGCTAAGTCCTCTATGGTAGGAAGGACCTACTACTCAATTTCCTGATCTGACATGGAAGGCTCATAGAGTTTCATATTCTCCACATTCACTATGGAGTAAATGTGCATGTATGGGGGTAGTCTAAGTCTATACATGTTATCACCTACCTTATCTAATAATTCAAAAGGAACATACCACGAAGCCTTTATCTTCTTAACAAGACCATGCATCCTTTCTTTATTCAACCGCAACCATACTTTTTCTCCCGCCTTGAATGCTTTTCAATTTTGGTGTTGATCATGTATGGCCTTGTAATATTCTTGTGACTTCTTCAATATATCATGTGCTTGCAAATGGATTTGCCTAGTCTTTTCAAAAAAATTCTCATATTTCAACACTTCTCCTGTGATGTCTTCCTTCAATCCTCCTTTCTATATATATAAAACATCTAATGAAAGATGCAGAAAATACCCAAAGGAACTCTCAAAAGGTGGCTTACTAGTAGAAGTATGGGTTGTTAAATTATAAGAGTGTTGAATGCAGATCATATTTTCATCCCATGTCTTCAAATGATTTTGTTTTAGCCCATCAAAGGATTCACCAAATTACTATTTTCTACTTCTTTCTTCACATCTATCTATGCATGGAATGATGTAGATTTCTTCAACTTGGTGTCCATATTTTCCCAAAGTTTAGTCCAAAAGGCATTAAAAAAATTGTTGTCCCTTTCTGAGATGATTATCCTTCATATCCCAAAGTGCACCTATACTTATTCAAAGAATATGTTTTCATTTTCTTTTCCTTTGATGGTCTTATTACAAGGAATAAGAATGTGCATCTTATCGAACCTATCAAGTACCATAAATAAATAATCATGTCCCTTCTTGGTTATTGGAAAACCACCCACAAAATCCATGGAAATTCTTTCGCAAGGTCAAGTGGGTACATGTAAGGGATGGTATGGAACTTTATTTCTATTAATGGACTTGATGGTACAAAAAATCATGCATCCTCTAATATCAAGGTACATCTTCTTGAATTCTATCCCAATACACATACATTTTCAAGTTGGCATCTTTCTTCCCAACACAAAAATGTCCTACAACCTTGGAGGTGCGAGCCTCTTTGATAAGATACAATATTTCACCTTTTGGAACATAGATCTTGTATAGATTGTAAATTAACTACAATAATTTCCCTAAATCGAACATATTTATTTATATTTGTGCTAAGAGAGAGAAAGGAATACCTTATGATCTGAAAATTGTCCTTACATATCCTGGCTAATGTAGCTCCAACTCTTGCCATCTACTTCCTACACATAAGGAGACATAAAATACCTATCCTCAAACCTCTCTAGGAATTAGGAAACTGTAAATATAGACTTATATATAATCCTATCTACTCAAGGAAATACCAAATCTACCATCTATGACTGGATTAAACATCATTAGAAGGGGAAAAAAATGTAGATTTATATTCATAAATGGAGAAAATGTACATCAATAATGTAATTACCCCGAGTCATGATTGAATTTTTCCTGGGTCCTTGATCCATATCCTCCTTATCCCTCACACAATTAAGGTTGACCTGATATCATGACCAAACTGTATAAGAGATCTTCTGAAAAACATTTGCAGCATAAACCTGTAATAGATTCTTCCTCTTATTTTCCTTGGAGGGCCTTCTTTATATAGATTGATGGAGGAGTCTAGAGGATGATTCTATATAACTAGAACTTAGTGAAATTAAAGCCTATTGAGAGTTCCAAATCTCATATCACAAGATAAATAACTCACCTAGCACTGATCTCCTCGTAAAACACCAATTCTAGAAATCTATAGGGGAGGTCGTGATCTACAATGATGTAGCTAGCGATTGATCACATGTTTTTAGGTATGCAGTATGCAACCAGTTTCTCTACTAATGGTATATAGTGTGATATCCCTCAAAAAATATGATGCTTCAAGGTAGAAGAGTGTGTATCAATGGAAACATCAATGGATCCTCCATGTGTCCCTAGGTTGAAAAATAAGGCTGTAACATTTTCCTCCTAATGTGTGAGGTCAAAAGAGGAACTGATGAATGAAACACATTAAAATATTTAGGAACATTAGGTGGCATAAGGAAGGAGATAAATATAAAGGAAATAGTTAGTACCTACAATCAAACGTCATGCAAACATATATAGGTCATCTCTGAGGTAGGCATTGCCATGATTGGAAGATAGACACAACATGGCCATGAACATGATACACTGAAGATCCATGAAGTGAAATGCAACATGATGGCCACAAAAATGTACACGATGGATCCATGTAATAAAAAATATCATACACACGAGAAAATATAGTGTGGATATATGTCACAGTATACATAAATACTACATTAAGCACTAATGAGAGTTCCCTCGTAGGATTCAAAGTGCTCATACAATAGTGAAATGCTCTATTGCAATTTGGGAGGGGTAGCATGAATGAGTGATGTGGCCTGAAACTAGAGGTAGTTTTACCAAACCCCGATGGTATGATTCTACATCATCTGAATAGATGAGTTGATGTCGATCATGGTAGAATATTTCTGATTACCGATCATTGAGGTATATTTTTAACATACTCGAGGGGACCCATCAATGATGAAAATGGACCCCAATGTATCTAGTACAATATAGCAAGTGTGAATTTAGGATTTGATTTCGAACACTTGTAAAATCAATCGATCAATATTCAATGATGTAAACCCACTGTTGATCAGGAGGAGGCCTTCCACTAAGGAATACAAGCTCTGAGGTACTAGATGGTTTCTATATCCCTCTCCTAGATAATGTGCTGAAGTTGATAGGAATAGATCCATTGAAGGAGGGCCTTAATGTATCCCCCATAAATCAGCATGAAACATAAACGAGAGATGATGTGGAGAGATAGAATCATCAAGTACAACTGACACAGGGATAGTCGATGCAAATGGTCAATAAGACAACAGATGGATGACTCAGAATTAATCTCCCTTGAACATATAGCTTGATAAAATGATGACCTAGTGACATTGACTCAATAACACCATTGATATAGTGTGACAACAAATGAGGCACTGAAGCACTCTCCATAATGAGATAATAATGCAAACAAGTGCCATGTTCAAGGGTGACATGACTGGTGCTGCCACTTTTTAGAATATAGATCAATGGTAAAAAAAAAAACCTCACTCTTTATTTTTATTTTTTATGAGTGTCTCCTTCATGGTTTTATGAGTGCGAAAGAGAGATGAAAGTGTGCTTGATAGTTTATTTTTCACATAGTTTTACTAGTTTGAAAAAGAGGTAAAATATCACTTGCCATGTGTCTTTTTCATGTTTTAATTAGCACAAAAAATAGCTAAAAGTAAGTTCAGCGTGTGTCTTTTTCATGGTTTAACGAGCTCATCTGGAGAGAATGAGTGGCTTAACAACATCAATTTATGCTCCATGTGCGAGGAACTGACCTAGGAAAATCGAATGAAGATTGGTAATGGTAAGTGATATCCACTCATAGAAGCATTTATATCCCTGGATATAGGGTCACAAAATGGAGGCAAGCTAATGCAAAAGGAAAAAGGTCATGTGTGACTGCAACGATAATAAGTGGGATCAAGGAAAATAGTAGAACAATAGTAGGCACCAAGACATGAGTGGAAAATGAATATGTGATGGTAAAGTAACATAAAAATGATGGAAACCACCTCATTATCTGGCCAAAATATAGTTTAAGAGAGAAGAATGAGGCTCAACTTCAAGTCAATGTGAGTCTAAAGGAGGTATCCAAACCTACAATAAATTGCATCATGGGTACTAGATGGAAATTAGGGTGCTATTGACTCGTGATTTGTTACCTACTATAAGATCTCACAAAGAGTTGTGAAGCCCGTATATATTAAAAATATTAATAAATGAAATAGGTGGGGTCCCCTAGGAGAAAACAATGAAATGATAAATTCCTAGCATCACATTTATTTCAGCATGACATTAGCTTTAATTGAGGCATCATTTTTGATATGGTTTTAAGATAAATGGTTTAATGATTCATAATATCCTATGTTATTTTATGAATGAATATATATGTTTGGATCATGGATTAAATTATTATGTGAAATACTAGTTTGCATTGCTCACAAGTGTGTTATATGGAAGTTTTTAAAGGCATCAAACCATCATCAAAATGGCATCTTGCTAATGTACTAGGGTCTCTCTCAGCATGATGGTAGGATTGATTGACATTGTTTGACAACATCAAAATTATTCATTTATAAAAAGGATATGATCCTTGCTGATTACATACATAATAGCTTAAAATTGCAATGCTCATACTTACCATGGTATGCAACGTATATCAAGTTTGAAGTTTGGAGCGGCACAAATATATTGGGAAGTTATAGGAGTGATAGCTAGCATCATACTTATTGGATTTACATTGAAAATTGTGTTCAAAACATAACATACAAGGTAAATACATCATAAGTTTGACATGCTTTTGACATGGTATTGGATATAAGTGAGGTTATGGTGATATAAACTTGATGTTTGAAATATTATAAGTATTGATGATTTTCATTTGATATGGAAAGCATAGCATAAAATTTGACTTAATAAATTTTATTCCTTAAAATACATATTCAGTCACATATAAGTTTTGGCTGGCATGAGCATTTTGAAATAATTTACCTTATAAGTATTCTTGTTAACATGTTACATATATGGTTATAAGTTGGGGCTAGAATGGATTGAACGTATGATTGCCAAAAATTATTCATATGGTATGCTACATGAGATATGATAAATGGTTGTTTGAAAACAAATATGTAGACATTTGGGATATAGAAGTAGTGGTATTGCACTAGCCATGCATTAAAGTGATGATACTCACACATTAATTCCATCAAATCCACAACATACTACTTGGTTTCTTGTTAGGGTTTCTTTTGTCTTCCATTCAATATCTTGGTGAAATACAAAATAAATGTTTGAGGTTGTTGTTGCAAAAAATTAATGTTGTTTTAAGAAATTTTTGGTATTTGATTTTGATAACAATTGTTATCATTTTTCCATTCTATCATTTTCCATGCTAATTTGGCCATTCTTGAAGAGTTTGACTACACATTTTTTTCTTTTTTTGAAAGTCTCAAGTTGAGTTGAAATTATTGAAACCCATCATAAAGATTATGAAATGAGACTTGGGGTTTGGCTTAGATAAGTTTATAAATGTAACACCCCATTTTTAATCCCCCTAATTAATTTGTAATGAATTATGATTAGTGATGATTATATTAGCATGAAGATAATATTTCCAAGTTATGGCTTGTAAAGGATGTAAAGGTGTAATATAAAATCCAACCAGCTGAATGGTGGGTGAAGCTTTGAGTTATAGCCATGATACCCCTATAGAAAAGAGTCACAAATCTTGGAAAGGGGGCTCATTATACAAAGAGAACCCAAGCCTCTTTAATGAATTAATCATTTTTTGGAAATAGTAAGTTATTTCCCTTTTTCCCGATTTCAAATAAAATCAATTAAAGAGGGAGAATTGGTAGTTGGAAAACCAACCAACATTTTTCCCTTTTTCCCTTTTTCAACCCAAAGTATGCCATGAAATCATCACATTTCCACATGATTTACCCATGGGTTCCTTTTGACATAAGGAAGGAAGAGATAAAAATGCATGGGTGTGCTAGAGAAGAGAGTTATGGTCTAGGGGATGCGTGAGGAGAATAATGATAAGAGGTGGGAGAGAACTCACATATGGATCAAAAACGATTTTTAGATCAAGATGGTTTTGCATGGATATAATGTTGTAGGAAAATTCCCCTACGGACAGGTGAATGACCTCTTGGATCTTAGACCCCTATGACCAAGACAAAAAAATGCTAACATTGGACATTAACATTCCTTTAAATGAAGCTAAACTAGTCAAAAGAAAAAGAGGAAGAAAAGAGGATGTACCTTTTTCTGAATCTTGTCCTTGCATGATCTAGGATGAACTTGATATCTAGTCCCTTTAATGAGTTCTGCAATTCAATAGACAACAAAGACAATGCATGCTTCCTATTCTACGAAGATTAAACTAGATTTATCAAGAAGAGACAAGCCCATGCAATAGTACACAAACTTGAAGAAAACAAGACAATCATATATTAATGAGAACATAACAAGGTACTTACAATCTATAGATGTAGATGCAACAACCTCACCAAGTCCTCCTTGTCCAACCCCTTTTCTGAAAGATCCACGATCAAAATGACAATACTTTTCACTGATATTCTCCTCCTTTTCACCATGAGAATGCCTCCTTTTATAGGCTTTGGGAGGCTTAACCACCTTAGTTATATTTGGAATAAGTTGAGGATATGACTCCATCAGTTGTGGTATTTCCCTTAGATACAACCTGAAGATTAGATCGAGCCAAACCAACTTGGATCCTTTCTAGTTGTTTTTAAAGATAATGGGGGATTTATCCCATAGAATTTCTCAACCAATCAACACTCCCTCAAAGCTGGAAATAGAGCATTATAGCGCTCCCTGCTAAGTGTACAAGGAGCTCTAGTGTTCCCTACAAGTGAGCAGGGGAGCGTTGATTTCCAAAAATTCATTTAAGATGATAATTTACCAAGGAAAAATAATGTATAATCTTGACAAATGATGTGTTTTTATTTTCTAACATGTCTTAGAGGGTGTATCAAGTGTTCTTATGGTGTCGTATGCAATGCGGCACATGCAGGACAAAAATACAATGTTTGCGATGCTTGTGACAAAAGTGCAACACTTACTATAATGATAATGGTACATTATCGAAGTGAGGAATTTTGACAAGTAACAGATTGCGCCCCAAAGTGTAAAGTCAGAAGAAAGAAGATGGCGACTGAAGTTATTTGTAGACTTTCGAAGCAAGGGTATGGAGTTGGAGAGCTTGGTAGAAGCTGCAAATAACTATCAAACAAATGTTATCATACATTTCAAACCCAAGGCAAGCATACCTATGCTTGAGTGACAAAGGATTTAAGGTATGGCCACCAATAAATACAGTGCAGATCCATAATGATATTTAATAAAGGGTATAGCCACCAAAGATACAATGTGTATCTATACCTCCATGACATGAATTGATCATAACCATGAGAAATACACAGTGGATCTATAATATGATAAGACATAGCCACAGACCAATACAAAGTGGATCTATGTGACAGTATATCAGTATACTCAAAATATCTCCTTCGCAACCTAGGAAAGAAAATAACAAAGTGAAAGCTCAACCTAGGGTCTTCGTCGTAATATCGATGTAGTATGAATCTAGCCATGTGAATACGTGTTTTGATGTTGAACATGGTAGAAACCACTTGATTACCAGTCAATGAGGTAAACTATTAACAAGTGCGAGGGAAATCACCAGTGATGTCAATGATTCCCAAGGTAACCTAGTACATTCCAACGAACGTGAATAAATGAGTTGAGGTCGAGCATTCATGGAATCATCTGATCAAAGGTCAATGATGTAAACCTATTGTTGGAGGCAAGGAAGTATTCCATTGAGGCATGCAGGTCCCAAGGTACTAAATGGTTTCTAAGTCAAATTCTCGAATGATGTGTTGAAGTCAACATGAATAGACTCGTTGAAGGAGGGCCTTGATGTATCCCCCATAATCGACACGAAATTGGCATAGAGATGTCATATGGTGAATAAAATGAGTATGTACTAAAACGGGTAGTGAAACTGAAAATTTTGTGATGGTTGACTCTTGAGGTGGATACTTCCCTTGAACACTGAGGAACAACATGACTTGATAGAATAAATGTGACATGGACCAAAACATAATGCAATGGATACTGTGACATTCATTGGGTGACCCAAAGGAGTGAAAAACTCAGAGGATTGGTTCAGTGCAAAGGTTCAATGGGTTATCCAAGTGTTTAAGATGCAGGTAAAAACAATGTGTCGGGTTCAAGGTCGATTGCAAAAGTGACTTGGGAAAATTCTAAAAGATATCTTGGCTTGCTTCCTTCAATTTTTCCCCCATCTAGATAGACGAGTACCTCTCTTTTATTTTATGAGCTCGAGGAGGATAACACATGCTCGATATAACTCACCTTCAGTAAGTCCCTATTCCTTTGTTTAATGAACTAGAAGAAGTAAGGGTTCAATCCCATATTGGGACCTTCAATGTGTAATTTTAACGAGTCCAGAGAAGGAAAACTGGGTGGTTGTTCATGTTTAGATAGTCTGAAAAAGAACTTAAAGGCAACTCCAGGGTTGTCCTTTTTCATAAAATTAGCCTCTGAAGTTCGAAAAAGAGATAAACTATTACTAAGGAGACAACCTTTCAAAACCTTTTAAATGAGTGTGAAAGGAAGCAATATCACTCGACAATATTTTCATGTTTAGAGAGTCTGAAAAGCGATTAAAGGAGACTCTAGGGGTTTCCTTTTTCATGTAACCTTTACAAGTTCTAAAAAGAGATAAAAGTATACTCGGTTACATTCTCATGTTTTTTCGAGCGTGAGAAAGAACAAAGATTGTGCTCGTTAGTGTTACAAGTTTTGTTGAAAAATATACTACTTCTAGGCCTACAAATATAGGCAATTCTACATCCGGGGTATTAGTGACTCCTCAAAAAGATTTAAAAACCCAAAAGAAACTTTATATTAGCAAAAAATCAACCCTATAATAGTGAAATAGGGTTATAAATTTCATTTACCATTTCATTTTCACCAATTTCTTCTAGCTTTGGAATTTTCAGCCTTTGGAGGGAGATTTTCAAGTTGTGAGCACGGGAGTTGTGATTGATCGATTTCGAGTATGTATGGACCAGGTTGGTCTCCTCATTTCAAACATTTATTAATATTTAAAAATTTATTTTAGCTAGTTTTTAGGGTGTTATGGGCTCCTTAGGAATCCCTAGGCGCCGAACTGGATCGATGCTCCATCAAAGGGGTGAGGGGAGTGCCAATCGAATTTTTAGCGTCCTGGTGCATGTGCCTAGGGAGAGATAGCGCTCAATGGATATGCTTAGGGGAGTCTCGATGCAAAACCAAAAGAAATGTTGCTTTTTAGGCTAAAAATACCCAACTGTTTGATATAAGAGGTTGATTAAAGGCTTTTAAATGTTTGTTTTTGCAGTTTGCACGGATCATAGCCATGATCAAATGGAAGGAACGAGAGCATGATTTCGATGATATCACTGGATTGAAAAACCCTCAAGCAAGGTATTATTTGAGGAACTATGGCCTTCTCAAGTATTTCAAACGACAAAAAATGAAGAAACATGTTTTATTACTTGAGTACCCAATTGGACTATGGGACGATGTCGAACAGGCATTCCGTATTGGACCACAATTGCTCAAAATCGAGCTCGACGATGTGTAATTTTTGACCGACCTCTAAATAAGAGGGGATTCTATCCTTTTTTCTAGGCATCGGGAAACTTCTTAGCCTACTAAAGTATATGTGGCTGACCACTAAGGTAATCATGATCAAGGATGTAAGGGATTTGGCACTAAGATCCATTCTATTTTCAATTACCAACTTGGAGGGTAGTACGAGTGCACACTTGGATTCAAAATCTAAAATGTATTATGATCTACAATGTGTGGATCCCATATTATTTAAATGGAGTGCGGGGTTCCTTCGAAACGTGAAGGAATAGATCATGAAGTGCAAGATTGGGAGGCAAAAACAGTTTGGCTATGGCTCTTTCTTTGTTTCTTTCTTTATGGAGTGAATACCCCAGATGAAACCATAGATTGCGTTGATAGCAGGATGGACGACCAAGACACACATGGAAATATCGAAATGTTTGTCCCTGATATTGGGGAACCACTCAAAGTTCAAGTTTACGAATGAATTCTTCGCTTGGTGGAGAACAAATTTGATCATTATCGAGGACTTTCCATATGTCAGAGTGGATTTTCAGGGCAATGTGGACTTAGTTCTCCCAATGGGAATTGACTAGGATGTGTCAGGTATGAAACCAAACCTTGTCATGTTTTTTTTTATTTTTTATTTTTTATTATTTTTATGTGTACAAAGATGGATCTTAACAGATGTTTTTGTTTCAAGATGCAGACAGAGGTCCAACACGTCCAACAGAGGTGTCGACACTAGGGCATCATGGAGACGTGAATATAGCTGTGGAGCATGAGGTGGCAATGGGGGTACTTCGAGAGGTCGATAGGAACCTCCGAGGTTTGACTATGGGTGTCCCTCCTCTCAGGATATGAGACACACCTCTTCATCTACAGAGGCATATAGTAGGGGTTCCTGAGATTTTGAACCACTTTCTCTGACGAGTGGCCCATGTACTGGTGTGCTTTTCGGAGCACAATGTGGTGCAGGAGGACTAGGATCCTCCATGTATTTTGTAGTCTTTTCTTGATGATGTCATGGGCATGAGGCCCAAATGTTTCCCTATTATGTACTTTTTGATGTAAACAAACTTTTTCT
>SNQJ01S0012789.1:156982-192226 GCA_010110895.2 Picea sitchensis | reverse complement strand
GCCAATGATGTTACAATTTATCTTGTGTCATGTTTTTAATGTACATGCGATTCATTTTTTTTTATCTATGCACGAGATACCGATCCAAAATATAATTTGCAAGAGAATCTGATGTTGTGTTGAGTTCTCTTGGTATGTGTCTGTATTATGTAAATTCAAACATTCTTTCAAGATGACAAACTCTTAGGTGACCACACAATAGGATAGGGTTGTGAACAACGTAAACTCGATTAAGATGACAAACCACGAGTTGAGAATCTAGGTTGATGACCAGATGAGATATACTTAGAGAGGAGGTCTCGGTTAAAAGTATAATGAGAGTGTTATATTCTGCCATGTTATTGGTTTCCGATCCTAGGAAAATGCGTCATGAACTCAACAACTCATCAGAGTGGTAAATGATCCAAGCTGCAGAAGCAATGTTTTGGGTGTGTCGACTAGCTCCATCCGCAAACCCGACAAAGATGGAAAAGGGATATTTCACCTGTGCACGCAATCACAAGATAGAGTATAAGCGTCTAAAACAAAACTCGTACACGCAAGAGAAAAGACACACCAAATCAAAAAATAAAGTATAATAGTGTACAAAGCACACATGCCGGATGTTCTATGCATAGTAATTCTTGAGGTAAATCTCGTTTCAGAGCTCACCGAGAGATATTCCATCGTAGTCAACTAGCTCGTAGGCACCTCTATGTAATACATGTTTTATGATATAGGGTCCATGCCACATAGTTTCTAACTTTCATGTCCCTAACTTATCATGAGCCTGGTCATAAACGAGGACTAAGTCTCCTTCTATGAAAATACGTAGTTGAATAGATTTTTCATATTGACTCTTCATTCGTTTTTGATACATCTCATTGATGAGAGTAGCATCGCGATGTGTTTTGTCTAATTTAGTTAAATATAGGAATCATTCATGTTGAGCAGAGGTATGAGGCAGGAGTTCTACAGTGAGTTTCAATGAAGGGATTTCACACTCGATTGGTAACACTGCTTCGACACCATATACAACCTAGAACAGAGTGAATCTAGTTGCAGTTTTCACTGAGGTGTGGTAAGCCTAGAGGGAAAAGAGAAGTTTCAATTTCCAAGAAGTTTTGTTTGCCCCCACCATGCATTGAATCATGGTCTTAAGAAATTTGTTGATAGATTCAACTTGTTTGTTTGCTTGAGGATAATAGGGGGATGAGTTTTCATTTCGAAAACCCAAATTAACGCGCAACTCACTCATCATTTGGGTTTGAAAATGTGATCCGTGATCAGTGACAATATCTCATGGGACACCAAAGCGAGAAATGATGTGGTTAAAAATGAAGAGAGTTGCAGTACGACCATTTTTAGGAAATGTAGGCATAACTTCAGCCCATTTAGTGAAATAATCAATGGAAACGGTGATATAACCATTCCCCTTGACTGAGGTAGGATCACATTTCATAAAATAAATGCCCCATTTGGCAAAGGGGCCGATGGTGATAATGGGATGCAGTGGAGCAGGGTGGCTTCATGCCTTTTTGTGAAAAAATTGACAGGATGTCTTATGCTGATCAACTAGAAGAATATCAATCTGGTTGTATCTTGAAAATCCATCCATGCAATAAAATATAATGTTGTCGATGCAATTATCAATGATTTGGTTGATAAAAGGTGTAGGGTAATTGTCTTTTGGAAAAACCTTGTTGAGATCCCTATAATCGACATAGACACAAATGGTTCCTTGTTTTTTAGCAACCATAACGATGTTAGAAACCCATTCTCTCAAGGGGACAGGATAGATAAATCCAGATTTCAATAGTTTTTCAAATTCTTCCTTTATGGCCGATGTTTTCTTAGGATGAACTGGGTGAAGTTTTTGTCATACAGGTTTAACACCTAGGTAAATTTTTATCTCATGCACAATGATCGATGGATCGATCCCTGGAATTTCCTCGTAACTCCAAGTGAAGACATTGTAGAATTCTTTAAATAAAGAAGTGTAAGCTTCCACTTCCTCGGGCGAGCAATTAGCACCGAGATGAACATTTTCCACAATATCTTCTTTGATAGAAATATTGATAGTGATGGTAGAATAATTTTTTCCTAAATTCCCCTCGGAAGTAGTATCCTAGGTAAGTATAGGATAATGGGGAGAATCGACAACATCGGGTGGGAAGATAGAGTGTATATCTTCCTCAATTTCATCTAGACTAGGGAGAAAATATGATCGATGATGGTTGTCATCCCAAGGTACCTCGCCAATACTGAGAATTTACATAATGGATTCGTCCAACAGAAAAATCCGTAGGATATAGTCAAAACCAGAGGATAAGGAATCCAACCAAGATGGCAATGAATAAGTGTCGAATTCCAACAAATGTTGGTCGTCCAAAACGGGAGAGGCATATTGGATAGCATTGTATGAAGCCTCAACATGACTAAGTGGCATAGCATTACCTAGTGCATCAAATTCCAAAGGAATAGGCACAAGCCAAGGATCAGATGATTCAAAGTATTGATATGCCATAGTCGAGATCATATTTATCATGGAAATGTGTTGTGTGGTGGGAGTAAGTGGTGCAGGGAAAGTACCCATAAGGGAAGAATATTTTAAAATACCTACACCAACACTTTCATAAGTGATCTTACTATCTCCCAAGAAAGGAATATTGTTGGTGGCGGGAGTGTGAGTGTCAGGGGTGTAATAATCTAACTGGTCAATAGTGACAATTTTACCTTGATAGGGGAATTGTACACATCGAAATACTAATGAAGCGATGACAGTCATGGCATAGAACCAAATTCTTCCTAACAAAAATTTATAATCAAGGGGAGGATCGACTACCTCTACATCGATAGAGACAATATTTCCTCCCAATTGAACAACTAAGGACTGTAAGAGTCTACGAGGATGAAAACCTCGCCCATCGAATGCTCATAACATGGTAGGGGATTGATTAAGTGAAGGTGATTTTAATCCTTTCCAACATGCTAACGACATGACACAAGTTTAATCTCCCTCATATAGTATGGTGTAGTGAATGTGTTGGTTATGAACAACTACATCAATTTGAAAAGCAAGCTGGTGAGAAATTCATGACTTGAATTTATCAAGGTTAAACATGATATTACTTGATGACTTAGGGTCAATTTCACTGATGGCGGCCAAGAGTGTTCTACATTGACTCGGAAAATGTTGTATAAATTCAATAGCGGACATAACACATGGTGCTTGAGACAAATCTTCAACAATGTTGTAGTTTTGGGCGACACGTGAACTAGGATTAAAATTTGACTTGCGAATAGTTCTCCTGGGAGGATGTAAAATAGAGTCAGAAGTGTGTTTCTCAATATCAAGTGACCTAGAAGGAGGAATAATGGTGGCGAGGGGTGAATCTGGTGGGGTACCGTTAGTAACCTTCTCGTTATCAGGTTTAGCCGGTGTGTCATACGTTGTGGTGCGAATGGTTAAATCAATCCCATTGAACATATAAATATGAGTACTCAATGAGGATTCCTCACTAGGAGGATGATTCGAATTTCCCTCTGCTAGAGGGGAAAGGGCTTGAGAAACCATGGATTGTTGTTGAGGAAAAGGCTTTTTTAACACAGTGGGTTGGGAACTCAATTTGAAAATTTTTGCAACTTCCTCATGATGAGGACAGTCTCGGGTGTAATGATCATCACCACAAATGAGACACGATAGTTTTGGTTTTCATTGTGGTTTCTTTTTAGGATAAAGTGGTGGAGTTTGTGTTTTTGGATTTTCATTATTATTATTCTTTTTGGGTTTATTTTTCATTTTCTTTTTTCCCCCAAATTGTTGTGAAGAGGAATATTGAATAGCATTCACCTCACATATTTGAGTAAGGGGGGGGGGAGGGTAGAGGAGAGTGAAATCTAACTGGTGACGAGTGCAGAAACAAAGTGATTAGTCATTCTGGTCAACTATGATGAAGATTGGGTTTTTACAGTACTAATGACTCCATCTGCATGTGTCGTGGAAGAAGGTTTGTATGGATTGGTAGAAGTACGAGGAGCATTTGGTATCAACTGATATAATATACCAGATTGGGAATAAACCAAATCTAAATACTGAGTTCAAGCAATGGAATCTTCCTTAGTGACCACACCACTCATGGCAACGTCACAAGCTATTGGGGGTAAAAGAGATTTAGTAAACCATTCAGCCAATAACTGGTCAGGAATAGTCACTTTATTCAATCTTCGTTGTCATCTCCACTCATGAAAGTGATCAGAGATATGTACGGAGTTTGTTTGATGAAGTGAGGTTAAGAGTTCAGTACCTGTCTTGTAACGGATGGGTAATTGAAAATGCATGCGAAAGGCCATATCTAGGGAGTTGAAGTCTTGAAAGGTACCATGTTGAAGTTCAATGTACCATTTTGTTGCGGAACCCGTAAGTGTGCATTGGAAAAGATGTAAATGTATAGAATCATCCATCAGTGAGTTTGATGAACACCATTGATGGAACTTCATAACATGATTGTTCGGGTCTTCCCTAGGTTTACCATGAAATTTGGGGATGTCAGAAGGTAATTTAGCAGGAATTATCGGTCATAAAGGAAAATGTAATATGGGATCATTTGTCAACTGAGACAAATCTGGTAGATCGAGTGTAGCAATAAATGGTAACTATCAGTTAACCTGAGGGTGATAATGATGCGGCATAGGGACACTAGTGGGACCATAAAATGGTTGAGGTGGATAATTGTATCAAGTAGGCCCTCCCATATATGGTTTTTGTTTACCAGTATAGGCAGGATTTGATTGTTGTTGAGGAACATTCATGAGCGGAGGGAAACCTGATTGATTATGAGGAGTATAAGTCATTTGATTAGGTTGTGGGGGATAAATAGTTTTCCCTTGAGGAGGGTAAACATGTTTTCCCTGTGGAGGGTAAAATTTGTGTCCCTATGGAGGGTAAACATTTGACCCTTGGGGAGGATAAGTTTGTTTTCCTTGAGAACCCCAGGTGGGATTTGGGACACCTGGATAAGGTTGTCCAAAATATAATCCAAAAGGAACAGGATTTGGTACTCCTCCTTGGTAAGGTTGATTAAACGTAGCTCCTTGAGGTACTCCCCAACGTTGTGAAGGGTTTTTGGCAAAAGGGGGTTTCCCCCCTACCATAGGTTGTCCCCTGGAAGGTATGTGCAAGGGTGGTTGTCCCCCAGGAGGGACAGGCCCACTAGATGACGGTTTCCCCCAAGTCAGGATTTGTCCCATAGTTGATTGTGTGTGTATGGAAAGGGTCTACATTATCTGATGTAAAGGTGTTTCAAAAGGATTTTGTGGAACATAGGGAGGTGTATTGTGAAAAGATGTAGTGGTGGAAGTAACAGTAGAGGTACCTTGTGCATTATTAGGTGTTACAAATCCAACATTAAGTTGGATTTGTGTTGACATATAAACATGATCAACTACTTGCTCTATGGGATGATCAATAGTCTCATCGGATGATCCTACCTCAACATCAACAGAGGCAAGAGGGTCATGAGGATCAAGAGGTGGTTGACTAAAGTCAAAATGTTCATAGATATCACGTCCTGATGGAGTCCTCGATATGGAACGAACATGTGTCTGTTGTGGATTTTCCATGCCAACAAACTAGACATGAGTTATGTACTCATCATAATCACGTTATGTGTCTTCCATATGTGTTTCGGTATATGGCCTTGATGACAAACGTTGAAATTCCTCTTCTATTATGTTAGCGAATGAGTCCAATCAAACAAGAAGTGGTTCGAGAGGATATTCTGACACAGGGGTAGTATGAGGAATGTAATTCTCAACTGTAACCAAGGCATTTTCAGGATTTTCTAACAAAGGAGTAGCAGCGCTTCTAGCATCAGAGTGATTTTATACCTCTTCACGGTAAATGTCCTTGGGTGAATTAAGAGATAAGGGTTCGTAACCTCTTGGAGGAAACCCTTGAATCCTACATGATCTACGAAGACCTTTATCATCTACATTCTCAATCTTGAAAAAATATTAAATAAACCAACAACACACGCTAAAAAATCTAGAAGAACCAATAAACAATCAAAACCTTCTCTCAATGACCGTACTAGTTGGTGATGAAATACAACATCACGTAATCAAATTGAGAAGGGGATAGGATATGAGTGGGTGGAACAATTATGTTGGTGACCTGGTTAATAGACTTACGCCTTGGTGCAAGCTTTGACACAACAATCGTGGATTTACCCTCCAAGGAACCTGAGTGATTTTGACCAACGTATCTTCCAGGTACAACAAATACTTCCCTTCACCATCACCTTGTGTGAGGACCCTAAATATTATGGCCACTAAGGAAACCAACTCGTAGTCATCCTATGGGAGGGTACAGTCGATAGTCTAGTACGAACGTATGGGAAGGATAACAAGTCTGAAATCCTTCGAGAGAACTAAGGACAAGTGAACTGGTAGAACTCCAAAGGACCCTGAATGGATTCGGAATTCATGAAGCACTAAGAAAGAATGAAGACAATTGGACCTCAAGAAGAACCCCCAATATACAATATTACTACTATGAACAGTTAAACCTCAGAGGGATAATCTCCATGGCTCTCTTGAATGCAACCTCATGCATAACTCATGTGTGAGAAGGGGATCCCATCTATGCTTATATGAAAATTGGATTTACTCTCCCTATCGCAAGATGCTATGTTTGTTTTGAATTTTTTGGATATTTTTACTCATAGTCTAATCCAAAGCACTAATCCTATTTTAATGTTGATGGAAGAATCTAAAAATAAAAAGTTTCTAGACTGATTTTAATTAGCATTGATTTTAGTGGTTGTTCTTTACTTAAAGGTGAATGAGACTGAAACTGATGATGTTACGAATCGAATCCCAAAGAAGCAAAAGAAAAATGATAAGAAGATGTTTCTTTCAACGAAATTCTATTTACGAGAAGGAGAAGAGTTTTCTTTCACTATCAAACACAAAAATGTTGAAATTTCATGCAATGTTTTCAACAAGAATCCAATTCAATGCTAAACTATTCAGAAATAGTTTCTAATATCCAAAACTCCAATCATGAAAGGGTATCTTTTTGTTTGAAAATGAATATTTATTGATTTAACTTAATGCTTCTTATTCCAAAAGGTTTCACTATTTCATTTTTAGACAATTGGAAGAAAGCATCATACAAACAAAAAGAACACTCTCAAAGAAATCAAATAAGAAGTAAAACAAATCCAAAATTTTCAAAAAGAGAGCCAAAATCACAAAACTCACTTAAGAAAAATTGCTTGGAAAGATACAAATACCAAAGACCAATTAGAACATTACAAAGATCTTTGAGTTTCCTTGTAATTACTTTCAAACTATCAGATGAAAGAGAAAGTATTAAAAATGAACTCAAAATCTTGAAGAGGAGGAGTGTTTCCAAAGCAAGGAAAATATTGTAAAGAAACCCAAACAAAGATAAAAAAAAATATTAAAAAGAAACATGTTGCAGGCTTGATAGTAGGCACAAGATGACAGAATAAGTCCTGAGAAGAAGAAGAAACCAACAAATTATACCTAGCACTAGTATCCAACAATTTTCAAAAAGGAGAAAGATCATTTCTCTAGTCTTATCATCACCAGAGCGCTACAACACTCCCTAAAACACTGCAGGGGAGCACTGATATTGAAATAAACACTATGGCTGCAAAGGAAGAGGGGCGTTGGTTTCTGAGAATGAAAAAGAATCAACCCAAAAAAAAAAAATCAGGACGACTTGATCATCAGTCTATGTGAGATGACTTCAGGACTGACAACAAATTGTTAAAAGAGAAAAATGCAGTGAGCAAGATCCGAAGATGAGAAAAAACTAAGACAAAACCAAGGAAATAAATCGAAACTGAAATCTTCGTTCCCCAGTGGAGTCATCGATTTCTGTTGTAGGAAAATTCCCCTACGGATAGGTGAATGACCTCTTGGATCTTAGACCCCTATGAACAAGACAAAAAAATGCTAACATTGGACACTGACATTTCTTTAAATGTAGCTAAACTAGTCAAAAGAAAAAGAGGAATAAAAGAGGATGTACCTTTTTCTGAAGCTTGTCCTTGCTCGGTCTAGGATGAACTTGATCTTCAATCCCTTTAATGAGTTCTTCAATTCAATATACAACAAATACAATGCATGCTTCCTATTCTACCAACATTAGTTTAAACTAGATTTATCAAGAAGAGACAATCCCATCCAATAGTACACAAACTTGAAGGAACAAGCCAAGCATATATTAATGAGAACATAACAAGGTACTTACAATTTTTAGATGCAAATGTAGTAGCCTCACCAAGTCCTCCTTGTCCAACCCCTTGCTCAAAATATCCATGATCAGAATGACAATACTTTTCATTGATATTCTCCTCCTTTTCACCATGAGATTGCCTCCTTTTATAGGCTTTGGGAGGATCAACCACCTTATTTATCTGTGGAATAAGTTGAGGATATGACTCCATCAATTGTGGTATTTCCCTTAGATACATCCTGAAGCTTGGATCGAGCCAAACCAACTTGGATCCTTTCTAGTTGTCCTTATAGATAAGGGGGATTTCTCCCCTAGAATCTATCAACCAATTGACGCTCCCTCAAAGATGGAAACAAAGAATTATATTAGCACTCCCTGCTAAGTGTACAAGGAGAAATAGCACTCCCTAAAAGTGAGCATGGGAGCATTGATCTCCAAAAATTCGTTTAAGATGATAATTTCCCAAGGCAAAATAATGTATAAGCTTGCCAAATTATGTGTTTTCCTTTTCTAACATGTCTTAGAGGGTGTATCAAGTGTTATTATGTTGTCGTCCACAACGCGACACATGTAGGATGAAAATACAATGTTTGTGACATGTGTGACAAAAGTGCGACACTTGCAACACTTACGATAATGATAATAGGACATTATCGAAGTGAGGAATTTTGACATGTAACATATACTAAGATTCCAAAACATGACCTGTGTTGAGAGGGCCGCGGGCTTAGTTCTAGGAGGGTACCTGAGAAACCTCGTCGAGGCCCTAGGCATGGTGGGTATAAGGAATTCCTATCTAGTGGCTGTGTGAAGGAGAGTGGCCTTCAGCTTTTTAATTTCTCTGATATCTTGAGAGATTTCCCTAGTGGTGTCATGGCTTGGCATGGGGGTGGCAAGATTGTAGAAATCTAGTGCATGTGATCCTATTATTGGGTGGAAAGGTTCTCACCCTTAGTTAGTTGTTTTGGCCAACATTATATGATTCAACAAATAAGTGCACATTGACCCTCAATCACTTTATGCTTGATATTCATGTAATATTTTTTTTTACTGTGAAATATACAAAACTATTTGGAGGTTTGAATGAAATTCAAGAGAGATAGAAATAATGTGTATATTGCTTCTCTCTACATGTTGTGATCCTTATTGGTTATCATATCTTGTGATGAATGATAAATGAAGAGATCTATCTGGATATGTTATTCATATTTTATTTTTATATGCTTCAATTTCCTGGTTATTTAACCTATGAGGACAAGCTTTAAAGGAATCCTTGACAAATATCTTTGAAATCAGAAAAATAAGTAAGGAGTGCATGGGAGTATGCTCCATGTATGTTCTAAATTTCCTCTACGGGTCGTCGTCCTCTATGAAACCTAAATTTAGTGGGAATTCATGACCTTTGTATAAGCATTCTGATCTTTATTCCCATGGGGAAGTATTGATTCTTCCTTGGATTCAAATTTTTTCGTTTCATGCTTGACTTTACGATATAAAGCCCTCTTATCATGAGTATGAAAAATTGAGATCGGGAGAAGAAAACCAAAGAACCCAAAGAAAATGATAGTAATTGGATGAGAGGGGAGGATAAATCTCAACCATATAATCATCACTAAATACTAAGAAGAAGAGGTAGATCCATGGTTAACTGGGTCATTGGATAATCAAAACACTAGAAAATCAACAATGAAGGCCTTTCAAAAATCTTGGATTCCTGAATCCCGGTGAGGTCACGGTTCCCTTGTAGGGTTCCAAACCCATTGAAAGAACATAGTGGAAGGAAAGGCACATGTGGATGATTCCACTATGATGTATCATGCCAAGGTGGTAGCTAGAATTCCATGGGGGAATGACAAGTGTCGGTATTAGATTGGTATAGGTCTAGTGTGGGACCCCGTTGAGCATAAACCTTTGGTTTGGTGCCCTTAAACCTTAATCGTTAGATATGAGGGTAGAAAATCTTAGTCATTGGATGTGAATAAGTGTAACCAATACTTCGGGCCATCAGAGCTTCTAGGAATCGATATTTTATCTTTCCTCCATGTTTTCCTAGTGCTTGGTTTGGAAATTTTCAAGGAAGGGACACATTTTGTTTTCTTGCGTGCATATGAGTAGAATGAAGTTAGGACCCATGTCGATGATGTCATGATGATGTAGATGAGCCAATAGAAAGTGGATAGGTTTTAGGACATGAGTGGAGGATCCCTTATGCCCTGTGATGATGTGTAGTACCACATCAGTCCACAGGTTGTGTCGTGGTTGGTACACATGACACAACTAATAATTTGCTACATGTATTGGATAGTTAGAGTTCCAGTGTAGAGTTTTGTCTAAGGTTGGAGGATGTGATGATTTTAGTATGCATGTTTCATGACATGTCATTAGTCATTTGTTCGATCCATGCCATCCTAGTGATGATGTTATCTGCCCCATGTTGTTCCATGTCATGGTTCCATGTGTCTTGGTGCCAATTGGACCAATGGTATTCATGCACCCTAGAGCCCTAGGATAGCTCATATCTTTCAGATCTAGGGACCAAGATATCTTGGCCATTTATATCATAGACAAGCTCAAGAGAGGGTTGTCACCTTAGAGAATCAGACCACTAGACAAGTGAAGACCTGTTGTAAGGATCTTGGTGAAGACTGGGGTTTCAATGCTTGGTTTGGTGAGGTGCTTGATGGAGTGAGGTGTATGGTGGGTTGAGGTTCCAATTGGGTTGTGTTCCTAGTTGGGGTATGTTTCTGGGGATCAAACCAATGGATAACCGACAAATGGTAAGATCTTTGGTAGTGTCAAGTGTGGGGGATCCACTAGATCCCAGTGAGGTACAAAACTGCCTCCAAGACCATAGTTGGTTGTGTAACATGCTCAATACTAATTGGTCAAGGTATATTGTGTTGGAGGATTGATGTGCCTTGACACGTCAATCCATGTTTATGGTACTAGTAACAAGGATCCATGTGGGTGACATGTGGAAATCGAGGGAGAAGGCCTAAAAACTTAAAAAGGATATAACTTTTGATTCTGAACTCAATTTTAAGAATAAATACATTTGTTGGAAATCCCTCGAAGAGTGAGACTGGATTGTGAGATCATAATTGGATTTAGAGGGGTGAAGATAGGAATATATTTTAGATAGATTAAAAGAGGAATTAATACACCCCACTAGCCTAAGAAAGGTTAGGGGGTCGGGTGTGTGACAAAATGGTATTAGAGAAGAGTTCAAACTCTAGGCCTAGATGGGAAAAAGGTAGGCCACAGGGGTAGGTTTTTATAAGAATGAATTGAAAATAATTGATCCTAAATACTTAAGGAACAACACAAAATCAGAGGATCCATGGAAATGAATGAAGGCATTAATTGGTTATGTTATGTATTTTCTCAGTGAAGTTATGGTATATGTGTATGGATATCTTGATTGTGGTACATCTTGTTGAAGTCTGATGCATGGTTTATTCACTTGTTTGGTACCAGTGGTGATACATGTTTGGTGCATGGTTGATGCACTTGTTGTTGGTCATGATATATGCTTGGTACACATTTGGCACATATTCTTGACATATATACTTCAGTGATGAGATTTTATGGTATATTGTATGGTGTTGATGTACATGGTTGATGTGCATGATTGGCACATGGTATGGCACAAGATTTACATGGTTGATAGTTTGTTCATGATTCACTATTGACTGTTGATATATCCTTTGTTTCATGGTTGATGCATGATATAATATGTATGATTGGAATACACTTGATGTATGGTATGGATCGAATTTAGATGGTTGATGCATGGATAGGTCCAAAGATAATCATATGAAGAGAATATCATTCTTGAGAAGTTGATCTATGTTATAGTTGAGAAACGACATTTGCAAAAAAATCATATTGCAATGGTAGCATATTGATCGTGTTGCAGAGAAGACATGGGGAGACATACCCACAGGGGGAGTTATTTTTCTTCCCAAGATTGGTTAAAAATGTATGATTCTAGATGGAGAGATGTTAGAGATGATTGGTAGCCATGTTACCAACATTGCATTAGAGGGATATCCTTTGTATAAAGGGGAGAGATTCATCAAATACATGGAGAGAAGCCTCAAGGACAATTTAGTTAGGGGGAGTAGCCCCAAAGAGATATACCCTTTTCCATTTATGTCAAAGGGGGAGAGATAGACACGTTGATGTGATGATATTAATATTGATGAGGAGCATTTCCATGTCTACATGTTTCCATCAATGATTGGTGTTGAAATCAATGTTGTTGTTTCCATCATTTCCAAAGGGGGGGATTTTTGTATTATGTTTTCATTGATGTCAAATGGTTGATTTCACATGGTGTCATAGTGTTTTCATTGATGTATGATGTATGATGGGTTGATGTGTTGATGTTATATATGGATTGATGTATGGTCATGGTTGATAGGAAGTACCAAATGGATGAACTCCAAAGTGGTCCCCTTATGGTTAAATCCCTCGTGGGAAGACACTTTTGGAAATGGTTAGGTGATTGAAAAGTTCTAGTAATGTGGTTAGGGAACCCAAGTTTGTTTGAAGAATAATGTAATGAATATCAGTAAATTTTCTAGTGACACTATTCTAAATGGATAATACATGTCTTGTCATTTCTTTTGATATGTGGTACGCCACACAATTACTCATGGTTAGGGAGATATGGCCATGAGAAGTTGGAGAACCCTCATATGTTGTCTAGAAACCCCTAGAAAGTCAAAGAAGTCATATTATTCTAGAAAATCCTAGAATAAGTTGACCATTCACAGTGGTTAGTCATGGGTTAAGTGGTTGCAACAAGAAAACAATTAAAAATAAATTAGTTGCAACAATAAGTGGAGAGTTTACTGTTTGTGGAAAAGTGGTTGTAAGTGGACAAAGTGGTTAGAAGTGGGATAGCCCCAAAAGAAGGAAGTGGGTTAGAATATAATCCCTAGAGGAAGCTAGTTGGAGAGTATAATTTAGAGATCAATGGTCTCTTATAAAACAAATATTTTGAGTATATTGAAGATCTATTTTTGGTGAAAGATTCATTGTAGGTACTCATGGATGCATAAGGAGTTTTGCAAGTCTGAGGTACCAAGGAGGTTTGATGGCAAAAGTTTTGGAGATTCAGAAAACGCTAGTTTTATGAAGAAGTACGCAGGATGCAGTGGAACATGATGCATACATACGTGGGATGCAGTAGGCCAGGATGTGTACATATGCATGTTGAAGAAGGAAAGTTCGTGTATACATGGAAAGGACATGAAAATCTTGAGTAAGTGTTGGTTCTAGGCTCCTGAAGTCTGAAGAAAGTTCCCAGGACAATAGTATACAAGTTCAAACATGTTACAAAAGTTCTATTATAGTTACATATTTTCTTGATTCTTAGATTTACTCTTGGTATGGTGAATTCTTGAAGCATTCTTTGTATGGTTGTTATGATGTTTGGATAAGGTAGATGTTGGCTAGTTGGTTGAGTTGGTTTGTTCTAATATGGTTGAGGGATATCTATGTTCTGGGATGGTGTATGCATGAGGAACATGCATATGTTGTTGGATGGTGTAGATTTATTTTTGGTTGGAATGGTATTGGTTGCAGTGATAGGTTGGATGCAATGACAATTTACTGGTGGATGTGACAGAGGAAGGAAAGTTTCATAAGTGCAGAAGAATGGATTCCCTAGTCTTATGAAGGTTTATGCAAGCTAACATAGGGAAGGAAACATACATACATATGATACAATATAGGCATGTCAAGTACATACATGGGTTGCATTATAAACAGGTCACATACCTGTTGGCATATTGGTTTCTATCTACAAGTTGGATCTTGTACTTAAGGATTATATTCCTCGCATCTAGGTTGGTGCTGAGATATGCAAGATGAGTCTTGTATTTAGAGTTGGTACTCTATTAGAGTTGTTTCTCTTTTCAGTTGATGTTGATAAAACCCCAATATTGTAGTCTCCTGTAACACATAATACAAAAATCTTACACATATATCTGGTGTTCGTTGTGTTCATTATGGTGCTGGTTTAATGTTCTTTATTATTCATGAATGTTGTTGATACATGGAAGTAGCTAAGTACAAATGAATAATATGTTTGAAGTGGTTGCTAACTAAAGTTTTGAAAGAAGTGTAAAAGAGCCATACATTGATTCATCCCCCTTCCTCTAAGTGTGGTCAGTGTGTCCAACAATTTTAGATAGAGGAAAAGAGGAATTAATACACCCCACCAACCTAAGAAAGGTTAGGGGGTCGAGTGTGTGACAAAATGGTATAAGAGGAGATTTAAAACTCTAGGCAAATATGAGCCATAGGGACAAGTTTGTATAAGCATGAATTGAAAATAGTTGAGCCTACAAGACTTAAGGAACAACAAAAAAGTAGAGGATCTATGGAAATGAATGAAGGAATTAAAAATTTGTGGCCTAAGAACCTAGAATTGAGCATTGGTGACAACCCTTAGGTGTTGAATGGATTATAAATAATAAATAGGCTTATTTAATAAGTTGTAATGCTATCTATCAACCTGAGTGGGATGAGCCTTTTTCAATTATGATTTTTGTTTATATAAGGGTTAATACCCATATTTATAATTCCATTTGATTATGTAATTGATTAAGAGATGAAATGGTAATCCATTTGGCATTGGAGTGGAAGAGATATGTTGTTGGATATCCTCTTATGGTTAAGTGGATGAATCTATGACCAGAAGGGATGTATGAGCCCCAGATTTATGGAAGAGGTCACAAGCTTGGAAATTAAAGATAATAAGTCTCTACAAAGAGATTTGGGGATAAGATTGGAATGAAAATATCGTTTTAGTTCAATGAAGGGAACAATCAGGGTATTGATCGGTGAAGAATAAATCCAAGTAACCAGGAATGGATATGCTAGTGATGTTGCTACATATAACCTTATGAAGTAAGACAAGGATTAAGAAGGTGTTGATCTAGAATCTGGTAAAGGGAGTCCTTGGAAAATATCCAAAATATCAGTGAATTAGGTGAAATCTAGAGAGGGATGATAGCCATACATGTATCGTTATGTATGCTCAAGTAATGAAGGAAGGGATTCTAGGTAAGGAATTCCGTTAGTAATATTTGCTAACTGAGAATGATTTGAGGTGAGAAGAGAAATAGGAATCAATAATTTCTATGCCATGGATAATATTGTAATTACCTAAGTGATTACGGATATGTGGAATGTTCCTTTTATAGTGAGTGTGCAAGGGTGATCTCTTATTGATTGTTTTCACATGGAGGAATACAACATAACTATGATTGTGTCTATGAGATTTGTCATGTGAATGAATGTAAGCTCTCATCAGAGAAGATTAATATTAAGATTCAATATATGTATATGAATGATATAAAAATTTGCAAGTGATGCACATGCATGATATATATCTCTCTCTCTGGGTGGGTGTGTGTGTGTGTAGATGTTATGACCACCTGAGTAAGTGAATTGTGAAGAAATAATAATGCTTGTTGTTTTTTGGGAAGCATTGTTTATTAATTAGTTGATCCTGACTGGAAGGGTTTGATTGTTTTATTGAATGCTAGCTAAGAGGGGGAGTTTTGTACCATTTCCTTAGAAAGAGCTAGTGTGAAATGTTGAAAAAGAAAATGAGCAAGAATGCTCTATTGATATGAAAGAAGGAAATATGATTGTGATTATTCCTTTAAATTTTTATCTAAATAGTTGTGAGAAAATCACAAGTTCAAATGATTTCAAATATATATGCATATGTAAGTTATAAAGGTGTGTGTGAAGTGCATGAAAAACATATTGTGAATCAAATATGATAGAATAGATTCACATGTTTGAATGTGTGGTTTAAATGTATGCATACCTATATTCCTTATGGAAATTGTAGGCAAGAAAATGAAATGATGGATTTGATTCTAACTCACAGGTTTGTCAATTTTCACATGCAAATCTATGTGACTAATTCATATTTGAAAAATTGCTTCCTAGTTATCTAACTATCACTGAAAAATTTTAGATTGAAAGTATTGACTGAAAACATATGCAGTGGAAAAAAAAAGATCAAAGATGAATCATCAATACACAAGAGACACAATAATTGTATTCTTTAACCTTATCCAATCCTTCAAATCTAAGGACAAAAATAGTCCTCTCAATTTCACCAAGACCAAGGATAAAACCAGTCCTCTCAGCTAATACGTCACCAAAATATCAAGACAACCTTGTCCTCCAATAACCATACAAATCAGAAAACCAAACCTCAACAATATTATGGAAATTTCCTTTGCCCATGAATCTATTGTAGACCACATGTATAGCCTAGTGATGTCACATGTCAACTTGTATGGATCTGTACCTTCCCATAAAATCATATACATGAGTCACCTTACTGGAAACTCGTGTATATACGTTGTCTTCTCCATTGCAATATGAGTATACCTTATACTTGATTTTTCCTTCTACAAACTGCTTATATACACGCTTCATCCTTCTGCAAACCGTGTATAGTACACAAAATTTGCTCCACACATGCGACCTTCTTCACTTCTCTCTTCAAGTCCATATTCTCCACCTTGTACACTTTCCCTTTGCTAAGATCACAAAAACTCCTAACACAAGTGTAGAATCACTTTATGCTAACTCAATTCTTCCATGTGATGATCATGTCACAATGAATTCTATCCTATATATGAAATCCCTAGGGTTCACCATAGAAGCCCCTCCACAAGTCAACATCAAATTAGGTTGTCCTATTGGGTGTGAAACCCCAACACAAGCCCAAAAATACCATCATCCAACCCATGCATCTCCCACTCAAATACAAATATGTTTTCTCCAAACCGAAAGTGTGATGTGGTTCCCATGATGGTTTTGACATGCCCAACACCTAGGGTCATATGAGAATACCTACCCGAAGCTACAAAAATCAACATAGATCATTTTAGGTGATGTTGGATATGCAATAAGAGAGTTTCATGTTGAAGAAGGCCCATGTGGGTGGACTGCAGAAGGACTCTATCAAGAGAGAAAAGATTTACAAATTAATTACTACTAGAAATTAGGTAGTAGTCTATAAAAACCTATTTGTATAAGAATCCTAGATTACATTTAAAAATAATGCATGTGCGGAAGAATTGCATATGATAGAACCTTGACAATACTGATTATATGTGATCAATGTGCATAACACACTTGTTTGTGATTAATTCATAAGCTAACTTTGATAATTCATTGTGTTGTTGAATTTAAGGAAAGATGACTCTCTAAATGAGGAAAAGTCAAGACAAACTTGATTGACGCTGCTCAAGAAATGGAGAAGGAAGGCCTAGGAATAGGGAAACATGAAAAAATAATGTGGAGAAAGGGGAAGACTCTTCTCAATCTAAACTTTGATTTGTTCAATAGAGTTGTATGATTTAAAAGAAAAGTTATAAAAGAAAGGGAATTAGTGAAGATGTTTGAATGAATAACCTAGTTAAATCCATAGTATGAAAATGGTAGATAGGTCATGGAAACAGATTATCCATGCTAAGAATTTTAGAATTGAAAGGGAAAATCCATTGACTTCTCTCTTTCTATTTATTGTATTTATCTAGAATGCGAAAATGGATGGGATGTTATGTGTCAATGTTTTAGGCATAAAAATGATGATGGTTGTATAAAAACAAAACAACTAAAATATGTTTATGTTTGGACGTAATGAACACATTGGGGAATAATGTGGTAGAGTGCAATTACATACGTTGGGCATATATGAAAAAGTTTTGTTGATTTTTTAAAGTGCCATGACACTATTTCGATTTAACATGAAAAATGATATAATTGTGAATGTGATTATGCCTGCTATGTGTAGGAAAAATATTGGAGTTGTTGGGGAAGAAATTTTCCACCTAAATACAAGAAGGATGTTGTTTAAGGATTGATGAAGGGACCCTATAAGTTCCCATGAAGTATCAAACCGATGAGGTAACATTATAAGGACTGCTGGCAACCAAGACGAGTATAAATTTTTCATGCTAGTGTGGCATGAGATTTGAAAGGGATTGGGTAAGGATCCCTTCTAAAATATTTTATATTTTAATGATATAATTTTAATGTTGATTGACTATTGTATGTTAGTAATACCCAAGCAGGGTAAGATTTAGGATAAGAGAACCTGAATGACAAAGGGAGGAACCTCTGGTAGTCAAGAATGGTTAAAATAATTGCATGAAATTCATGAAAAAATGTGTCATGAATTGATCTAGGTGGATATCAGTGGCCACCCACCTTTTCCGACTAGCTCAAAACAGTTTTCTGGAAAATTTGGCAATTTACTATTTTTAGCAGTTTTTAACTTTCGGGGCCATTTTGAGGGCCCAAATGAAGGTTTTTAAAGATAGAGGTTCTCAATGATAGTTGAAGGAATAATAGATCCCCAAAAATGAATCTCCTCGACGATACCTTTCCAATGATCTATCATACGCCTAAAACGGAGATCGTATGCAAAAGTTACGACCCTGGGAAGTTGATGTACTAACTTACCCAAACGGGGCCCACATGAATTTTGGCGCTTCATCTCCTAGGGTTAGGTTTTGGATGTATAGGAATTTTGGAATTCCTTTTTATTGTAAAAATTCATTCATATCCTCATTGTAATCATCTTCTTGCGAATGCGAGTAGCCGTCACATCTCTTCTCAGAGATAAACTGCCACCATTCTATCGAGTCTTTCACTCTGTATTTTACAGACTCTGTACATTTATTTCATTAATAGAAATCATGTATTACTGTATATTTGTGTTTATGGTTTCATATCTGATATATTTCTGTTATATTATTGAATATATGTGATATCTCTATGCATTTCTTTATTATATCTCCGATCTCATTTCGTGCCGAAAATAATCTAGATCAGTGGTATCAGAGCAGGTTGTTCTTGGTCATTTATTTTAGTGCATGTCCCCGACGAGGTCTGAGTATAGAAAGTTGGGTCTCGAGATTGTCTCTCTTGAGGAAAATCGCTCTCGCACACCCAATAAACCCTCAATGGTGGAAGAAAAGAAAAATGACGGAGCAGACGATCCTATCAGCCTGTTGCTTGAGCAAGATCTCACGCGACAGAGGGAGGAAATGATGGAGAATTTTTCCCACATCCTTCAACGCCTGCCGATAATAATAGGTACATCTTCATCAAGTGACCACTTTGGAGGCACCTCGTCTTTCAAGGTACAATTTAATTTTGATATTCCTGTATTTGAAGGATAGATAGGTGCATAAGCCCTAGACAAATGGTTAAATCTACTAGAAGGTTATTTCTTTGTTCACAACTTTTATGACAAAGAAAATATCACCTTCTCACTTCTTAAATCTCTCCCCCATGTCAAACATTGGTGGGAAACTTATTGGGAGCAAAGTTCCACAAAGGAGGCTGAAATATATGGGGTCGATCCCACTTGGGATTTTTTTGTGGATGCGGTAAAGAAACAATATTACCCTATTGGTAACTATGAGGACCAGTACATGAGATGGACCACACTACGAGAAGAGAGGGGCCAAGAAGTTATGGAGTTCACCAATACCTTCCATACCTTGCTCACCAAGCTAGGTATAAAGGACTCTAAATGAGAATTGGTTCTGAAATACCGTGGGGCTCTACACAGATACATCCAAACTGAAATGGATTTTTTGGACATCTCATCACTCAGTGTTGCCTATCGATATGTTGTTAAAATCGAGTAGAAATTTAAGCACCAGAACAAATGGGATTTTGGTTCTGCAAATCCACAACAACCAAAGTATGAAAAAGGCATCCCTAACAAATAGTCTCCAGAAAACTAGTCCAAGACACATGAAAAGAAGGGTCACAGGAAGACAAAGAAGGACACCAGAAAATGGTGCGATTTCCACAAAATCCCCTGGCACAACAATGATGAATGTCACTCAAAATAGTCATTGGTGGCTGAGATCAAAGACAAGGAGCCAAACCCTAATTCAGAATCTAATTCTGAAAATACTGGTAAAGGAAATATCATTGACGCAGACCCCACTGTTATTGTCCCGACCACAACAATTCAACCAGAAGAACCAATAGATCCTAAAGAGGGGGAGTGGATTTTTCATTCATAGATGTGGGTGAAGGGGACCCTGCTGCATTTTATTGTTGATAGCGGAAGCCAAAAGAACCTCATCTCAACAGAGGTCGTCAAACAATTGGGATTGTCAACAACACCACACCTGCAACCATACAACATTGGGTGGCTTCGCCAAGGACGAGATCTTTGTGTCAGCTAGAAATGTCGATTGTCATATGGCTTCCAAATCTTTAAGGATGAGTTATTATGTGATGTTTCCCCACTAGATGTCTGTGATGTTCTCTTGGTCCAACCATATATGTGGAAGTGCCACATTGTTTATGAGTCTTGACCCCGCAGTGTCATTGTTTCTCTGGGGGGTCATATCTATAGAATACCGGAGGTAGTTCTAGCTACTGTTCCACCTAAAAGTCTTGCAAGGTAGTATCTCATACTGCAAAATTCATCTTCTTCACAATTTGTTCAAAAGGGGAATAGAAGGAAATTACAACCACTACAGCTTTGCCCCAAGCACCTTCTATCCAACAGAAGCAGATCGATAAGGTTGTAGCAAAGAGAAAAGATTCCTTTTGCACACCATCCTCTCATGTAGCCTGACTTGTTGAACAACCTTAGCCTCAACAGGTTCATGACAGACTTCCACAAACTGAGTAGCGTGATGTCTCCAGCAAGGCAAGCAACTCACCAAGATGCAGATTCAGCAAACGCTTTTCCCTCTCCCCCGGGAACTCAACGTAATGGAGACCATTTCCTCCTAAGGAGGAAGAATTGATCCAGGTGGATATTGGTGGCCACCCACCTTTTTCGATTGGCTCAAAATAGTTTTCTGGCAAATTTGGCAATTTACTAATTTTAGCAGTTTTTAACTTTCGGGACCATTTTGAGGGCCCAAATGAAGGTTTTTCGAGATCAAGGTTCTCAATGATATTTTAAGGCATGATTGATCCCCCACAATGAATCTCCTCGATGATACCTTTCCAATGAGATATCATACGCATAAAATGGAGATCGTATGCAAAAGTTACGACCTCAGGAACTTGATGTACGAACTTACCCAAATGGGGCCCACATGACTTTTGGCACTTCATCTCCTAGGGTTAGGTTTTTGGATGTCTAGGAATTTTGGCATTACTGTTTATTGTAAAAACACCTTTAGAGCCTCATTGTAATCATCTTCTTTCGAATGAGAGTAGTTGTCACATCTCTTCTCAGAGATAAGCCGCCACCATTCTATCGAGTCTTTCACTCTATATTTTACAATCTATGTACATTTATTTCATTAATAGAAAACCTGTATTACTATATATCTGTGTTTATGGTTGCATCTTTGATATATTTCTGTTATATTATTGAATATCTGTGATATCTCTGTGCATTTCTTTATTATATCTCTGATCTCATTAAGTGCCGAAAATAATCCGGATCATGAATGCATTGATTAATTGTGGACAATTATGAATAGAAGTGCTCATAAGAATCATGATGGTTAAATGAATTGAGACGATGCATGTGTATAAGAAATGGAAGGTATAGGAATTTCCATTATGGAAGGAAAACCTTATTGTATCCAAAAGAAAAAAAGTATTTGTGGAAGTGGTAGAAAAAATAATTGAAGTAGCCATGAGTATTTTGTAAGATTCCTTATCATTGTTGTTGATATATTTGTGTTTGTCGTTGATATATTTTGGTTTACTTGGTTTTTGGATTTCATCAAATAGTTCACTACAACCTTGTAAAACCCCCTTGCTAGAGATGCTGATAATTTTTAGTATTATTGTTTATGTGTTTTAGTAATTGTTTGGTTCAACACTTTTGTCAAACATTTGAAAAGAGAGTTTGCTCAAAAATTCCATCATAGAAATGGCACATAGGAATGGATTCTATTGTATTTATTATAAAAAACAATTTCTACATGTACTTACCAATACAACAAATGCATTTGATCTTTAACAACAAGAATAAACTCAACAATAAAAATTTGAAATGCTCATTTTTTTTACCTGTAGGTGACCAAATTTGTATAGAAATAAATGTAATGGATTTGTCCCTTTTTTCCACAACAGAAAACCCAGTAATACAATCATATCTGATGAGATTAAGAGTAAGGAGAAACTGCATTTCAGTCTTCCCTGTAAACCCCCTTTTGAGACGACACAAACAACAGCAAGGATACAACCCCTTCTTCTCTCTACAATATCTATAGGTGAGGTTTGGTTTCCTTGCATAATCCCACGAACAACAATGGAAAGTGAAACCTCCTCTAGGCTCCCATGAACAGTTGAGAGAGGGATATGACCCTCACACAAGAAATAAACCTCCACACAAGGAAACTCATCCCTCACAGAAAGATGTGGCCTCCTTACAAAAGAACTCGACCCTCCCCATATGAACTGGGTCTGCACAAAAAAATGTGCCTCCCACATAATGAGTGCACCCATCCTCAAGCCACACAACTACTACTAGTTTGAAAACCTTCCTCCAAGGATGGAATCTTGTGAGAAATATGAGTGATTTCTCCAACCAATCAACTAGGGTGGAATATTTCACCGCCGAAACCAATTCTCAGCAAGGGTTTTGTCCAAAAGCCAAAAAATACACAAGATCTCTCTCCAAATCGATTTTGTAAAAATGATCAAGAATGAGAGAAATGATCCCCTATCTCTCCTATATACCCTTTTCACCTTTTTCCGCTCAATTAAAAATTATTAATGTGACTTTTTAATTTACCTTTAATATCTCTTCTAAATTCACTTTATCATACATTTTTCCTTTAATTACACAATGTCACTTTAGGATGTTACTTTTTCCTCCAAACGAATTTAAATACTTAATCCATTAATTCCCCTTTTTTATCGACTCTATCCTAAGAGAATCAAATCGGATACTAAGCCTTCCTCCTAGAGAGATCACCTGGAAAGGGACATTATAGTCCTCCCCAATATTCCTTTCCCTCAAGAAACTATAAATTAGGATGCTACAAAATCTTATCTCCCTCCTGTTAGCACTGAGATTCAACCTCCGACTGCAAGAGGATAAGCCCAATACCCATCAAAAAAGGTAAATGGATTAAACTGGTTTGAGTAGGTGGATCAGTGAGACTACAGAGAGAGGAAAATATAATAGAAGTAACTGCAGATTAGTTCGGGACCATTGGGTTATGGAGTCATAAGTATCGTGATTAATGGAGTAATTTAAACTACCTATAACAAAAAGGATTTGTGTGGTGATGATGAGAAAGAAGAAATAAAATTTATGAGTGATGAACCATGAAATATGGGCCAAATGACAACAAATCCTCTACCGCCTCATGAATCCATAGATCAAAGATATGCTACATCCAGACAAGAAGAAAAACAAAAAATATCTAATGAACCATGAAATATGGGCATGATAACAACATATCCTCCATCGCCTTAGGAATCCATAAATCAAAGAGATTACATCCAGACAAGAAAAAAACTAGAAAATATCTGATGAACCATGAAATATGGTTATGATGACAATAGATCCTCCATCGCCTCAGGAATCCATAAATCAGAGAGATTACATCCAGACAAGAAAAAAATAGAAAATGTTTGAGCGATGAACCATGAAAGATGGGAAAGATGACAATAGATCCTCTACCTCCTCAGGAATCCATAGATAAGAGAGATTACATCTAGACAATAAAAATAGAAAAGAATGTAAACTAAGAAGACAATCTGATAAAAACAACTCAAAGGAATCTTAAATAACACAATATTTACAATCCAAGCCCTCGAGCTTACAACCTAAAAATACAAATCCCTATTCCTCAAACTCTCTCGGCTCTCCAACCTTTGAAAACACCCCCTTTACTAAACCTAAACTGATCTATTTATGATCAGATTACTCCACCTACTAGGAGTGTGATCTAGTAATACTATTCAAATCTTTCGTTTGTGCTTCCTTTTATCACACTATGCTTGTTTCCTTCTATCAGACGCGATATTCGATAAGCATGGGTCTATAGGAAAAAGCGTGCATAGGGGTACCTTGGGCTGATAGTTCTGTCTCCACATCCAGACCCTCCATGCCTTCTATTTATGGAGTGAGTCGAGGTTTTAACCACCACTCATTTTTCATTAATTTCCTTTTTTCTCAAGATCACAATGAGGCTTAATGCCTAGGGGGAGGCCATGTGTTGCTCTTGGATTTTACATTACATAAGAATGTGATTGCGAGGCCATCATAAGAGGTTTGGATGCACACCACTTTTGAGCCTGCAATTCACCACCTTCCGCCACGTAGCTCTTTCGCTATACCATGATTTCGATTGCGGGACCGCTCAAGTATTTTAACGTTCAATAAAGTTGTGTCCCCGCAATGAAGCATGGTCATTGATCTAGTCGCTATCTGTAATCTACGCACCTCTGCTAATTTAGCACCCCCACTAAATTTTAACCGTGTGCCAACACTAGGATCCTTCTAACTATGCTTAGATATGTTGCTACTTTTGGTGCTTGAATAAGAGAAATTCCAGGAGGATGATCTCCCGCAACTGACGTGAAGGACTGATGTCACTCTGCTGATGTGTCATGGAAAGGAGGGTGACACATGTGACTTGGAAACAAGCGGATGATATGTCCCGAGGTGCCTAGACTGAGTGCCACATGTCAACGTCCAAAGGATAGGTGGCCAAATATCTAAGACTCCATAGTAGAAACACTTCAGGAATTTGCAAACAAGGAGGGAGAGAAAACGTTGAAGCTCTGGAGTCCGGAGCAGATCTGAGTCGCTAGATCTGGGAGGACATGCGGTAGAGATCTGTGCACTCTATGGGAATGTATTCCAGAGGAAACTAAGAGGAGAGGAGCCAAAACTCCTGAAACCTAAAATGGTGAAACAAATCATTACCATCCATTGGAGAAGAACACGCGACATAGATTTGTGCACTCCGGGAAAAGCACTTTAGAGGAAATCGAGAGGAGAAGTCCAAAAACTCTCGAAACCCAAAATTCAAAGTAAATCGTGCCCGTCCATTGGAGGAGGAAAAGTGTCACTTGATATTTAATTCAAGGGCTTCTGTCTAGTGCTAAACATCGTGCAACTTTATAACTTTGAATTCCTGGGGGTCGCTAATATGAACTTCATAGGGGATCTCTACCATTGAAAAATGAACCTGTCGGTTGTTTGTATTTTGAGCCCAAAATGGGTTGCTCTTGAGTGTTGAGTTTGTGCTCATGGTTGTTTCTTGTTCAAGAAAAAGGCTTGGATGATTTGTTGCGACCCTTAACAACCTCATGTGATAACATTGGCTCCACAGGGGATGGCATGCTCCCTGTGAGCTACCAAGAACAAGCAACTCCAGTTCCTTAGCTGTTGGGTTGTGGAGTCGAGCTCAAATACATTTTGCTGAAGATAGAAGGCTGACATGTACACTATTATACTAAAAGAAAAAAAACACATGTGCTCTAGAAGGAGCTTATTTATGTACAATCCTAAACTAACCGATTTTTTACAATGTGCTAGGTGAAAGAAAACTTCAACCATATCCACCCAGACTGTTTGGTAATATAATTCTTCTTTTCACTGCAAATGATCCACAAAAGGTAAGGGAATTATGAAAGTAGAATTAAAACATGTTTTGGAACACTGACAATACCCCCAAATGATGATAAGATGAATAATTTTCTAGGCTCCAATGCTTTTGCAAAACTTAACTCCATATACAACCCCACAGGGTCATAAAATTTATCATAAGGCATGCTCAACTGGTAATAAATTACCTGCTTTATTTCATCATTGCTCACGTATTGTTTGATGTTCTCAGAGTGTATATGTGGATAAAGGATGGATGCAAGTTGGCTAATCCCATGTGATATTTTCTCATTTACAAGTGTTGGACATGAGATAAACTGTACATTTAGCTCTTCCTTTTCTCCTTCATGTCTCTCCCAAATATCAGGTTCATAATTATCATACACAAGAACCATGCTACAAGGTTCCAAAGGATCCATGAAAAATCTCTGCTCTTCATCATCTTCACTCGGATATTCATAAAAAATTGGTTGTTTTTGGTCTGCATTTGAAACAACTTATTCATCATAAGAAAGGATGCCAAAAACATCTGCTTCAAGGACAAGAATATCCTCTGCATTTTCTCCATAAGAGTAACAAACAACATTTTCCTTCAATTCTGAAAAGCTAGGAAAAAACAGAGAGAAATATTCCCTAGTTCTTTTAACTAGCTTATCATCTATCTCAGCTTCGTAGTCAGGAGAAATATCTACTGCAGAATACACTTTCGCTTCGCCATCAAAATATTCAAAAGAGAGATGTTGACCTTTATGAACATTTAAGACAATAGATAAATCTAATATGATGCCATATGTTTCTGTGCTATTGTTATCATAATGAATATCATTCAACACCTATTGATCTTCATGGTAAATGTTTTATTCTACAATAAATTCTTCATCACAAATTGGGCTTTCATGACAAGCAGAATCTTTATGGAGAAAATAAAACTCATTACAACATCCCTCAAAAAGATGTTAAGTTGGAAAATATTATTTACAAAAGGAATTTAAAGCTACATGAAAGTCTGTCAAAGAGATGATACTTGCAATTGGGAGAGATCTACACCAATCACGAGCAATCCCCTCTAATGAATAATTGAAAATATTTATCTGAACATATTCGTGCACGATACGAAGTTGATGAATAAAATCATGAAAATACATTAAGTGTTCAGCTGGTTCCTCCCATTATTCTCCTTGTAATTTAGGAAGGCTACTTTCCTGTTCATCTCTACTAGGCACTAGATTAGGGAAACCAACTATCTTTGAAAAATCGCATAAATCATACCTCTGAGCTAAAATATTATCCATTTCAAACCAATGGAGTCGCCAATAGATTTCTGAAAAATGGAGTCCCCATGGTGAAATATGAGCATTCAAAATAATGTGTCCAACTTCATTTCACCATCTAAAACTATATCTTTTCATTGTCATTCTCCCAAAGAAGATATCTTCACTTCTGTCCCTGGAAATGACATCATTAATGTTATCACTGAGATTCACCCTCTAACTACAAGAGGATAATCCCATTACCCATGAAAAAAGGTAAATGAATTAAAATGGTTTGAGTAGGTGGATCAGTGAGATTGCAGGGAGAGGAAAAAATAACAGAAGTAACTGCACATCAGTTTGGGACCATTGGGATATGGAGTCATAAGTATTGTGAATAATGGAGGCATTTAAACTTCCTATCTGACAAAGGATTTATGTGGTGATGAGGATAAAGAAGACAAAAAATGTTTGAGTGATGAAGCATCAAATACGGGCAATATGACAACAGATCCTCTACCGCCTTAGGAATCCATATATTAGAGAGATGCTACATCCAGACAAGAAGAAAAATAGAAAATATCTAATGAACCATGAAATATGGGCATGATGACAACAAATCCTCCATAGCCTCAAGAATCCATAAATCAGAGAAATTACATCCAGACAAGAAAAAAAATAGAAAATATATGATGAACCATGAAAGATGGGCATGATGACAACAAATCCTTTATCACCTCATAAATCCACAAATCAGAGAGATTACATCCAGACAAGAAAAAAAATAGAAAATGTCTAAGAGATAAACCATGAAAGATGGACAAGATGACATAAGATCTTCTACTGCCTTAGGAATCCATAGATCAAAGAGATTACATCCAGACAAGAAAAATAGAAAAGCATGTAAACTAAGAAGACAGTATGATAAAAACATCTCAAAAGAATCTTCAATAACACAATATTTACAATCCAAACCCTCAGGCTTACAAACTAAAAATACAAATCCCTGCTCCTCAAACTCTCTCATCTCTCCATCCTTTGAAAACACCCCCCTTTTACAAAACCTAAACTGATCTATTTATGATCAGATTAGTTCACCTGCCAGGAGTGTGATCTGGCTATCCCATTCAAATATTTCATATGTGCCTTCTTCTATTAGACTATGTGTGTTTCCTTCTATCAGACGTGAGTTCAGATCAACATGGATCTACAGGAAAAACCATCCATAAGGGTACCTTAGGCTGATAGTTCTATCTCCACGGCAAGAACCTCCATGTATTCTATTTATGGAGTGAGTCGAGGTTTCAAATACCACTCCTTTTTCATTAACTTCCTTTTTTCTTGGGATTGCAATGAGGCTTAATTCTTAAGGGGAGACCACGTGCTAATCTTGGATTTGATGTTACATAAGCACGTGATGGCGAGGCTATCATAAGAGGTTTGGATGCACACCAATTTTGAGCCCACAATTCACCACATTCCACGACATACCACTTTCTCTATACCATGGTTTCAATTATGGGACCGCTCAAGGATTTTAACGTTCGAGCAAGTTGTGTCCCCGCAATGAAGCATGGTCATTGATCTAGTCGTGGTCCGTGATTTGAGAACATCTTCTTATTTAGCTCCCCCGCTAAATTTTAAATGCCCACCAACACTAGGATCCTTCTAACTGCACTTAGATATGGCGTTACTTTTGGCACTTGAGCAAGATAACTTCTCGGAGGATGATCTCCGACAACTGACGTGGCAGACTGACGTCACTATGTTGATGTGTCTCGGAAAGGAGCTTGACACATGTCACTTGGAAACAAAAGGATGATATGCCCCAAGGTTCCTAGAATGAGTTCCACATGTCAACGTCCAAAGGACAAGTGGAGAAATATCTGAGACTCTGCAGCATAAACACTTTGACAATTTCCAAATGAGGAGGAAGTGAAAGCGCTGAAGCTCTGGAGTCCAGAGCATATCTGAGCCGCTAGATCTGGGAGGACATGTGATAGATATCTGTGCACTCCGCGGGAATGTATTCTAGAGGAAGCCAAGAGGAGAGGAGACAAAAATCCTGAAACCTGAAATGGTGAAACAAATCATGACCATCCGTTTGAGAAGGACACCCGACAGAGATCTGTGCACCTCGAGAAAAGCACTTCGGAGGAAATCGAGAGGAGAAGTAAAAAAAATCCGGAAACCCAAAATGTGAAGTAAATTGTGCTCGTCCGTTGGAGGACACATGGTGCTTGATATTTAATTCCAGGGCTTCTGTATGGCACTAAACCTCATGTAAATTTATAATACTAAATTTCCTGGGGCCGCTAATCTGAACTTCACAGGGGATCTTCATCGTTGAAAAATGAACCTGTCTACTGTTTGTATTTTGAGCCCAAAATGGGCTTCTCTTGAGTTTTTCGTTTGTGCTCATGGTTGTTTCTTGTGCAAGAAAAAGGCTTGGATGATTTGTTTCAACCCTTGACAACCTCATGTGATAGCACCTCCCATGTAACATCCTCTATTGGAAATAATATCCACCTGATATGGAACTCTCTGATCACCCTGCTCCTAAGTATCCTCTCCCTAGCATCCAAAATCTCCTCAGGAATCAATACCAAATGTCCCTCCTCATCCATTTGGGGTAACTATGTTGAAGTGGTGACCTACTACCCTACTTCCTTTTTTATGCACGATAGATAAAATATGTTGTGAATATTACTCCCCTCTAGAAGCTCAATATCATAAGATACTTATGTTATCATCATAACAATTTTCAGATAGGATCCAAGTTTCATAAATTTAGCAAAGAGATACATCACTATGGAAACATGATAGTTTGGGGGGATCGGGCTATCATTTGGTAGCATATGGACAAATATAGTGGAGGTGCGAAAGGTAGGGACCGATGGACCATCAATTTTGAACCCAGATCAATGGCTGAGACCCATATCGGCCAAAGAAATAGCATGAAGTTTAATTATGTGAAGGCGGGCCGGGGAAAACTACTGTGGTTTCATTCATGGATGCGTGTCTCCCCCAGAGGTACATCAGGGAAAAAGTAGTCTACTTAAAACCGTTTTCTCTAACCCTCGATATCGAAAGTCGATGGGACCCAGTGGACCGTCTATCTTGAAGCAGCCAAGATCAATGGCTAAGGCACATATCGAGTAATGAAGCAACGTAGAGGATAAATATTCGAAGGTGGGTCGAAGAAAACTACCGTGGTTTCATTCATGGGTGTCTGGCATCATCAAAAGTACGTAAGGGTGAAAAGTGGTTTATTCAAAACTGGTTTCCCCAATCCCCGATATTTATAGGTACCTATAAAAGGAGGGCCCCAACATTATTTTATGATATTTTGAAGCATTCAAAGGTTCAAAAATTGGTGCAAAGCATCCATTCGAAACTCAAGCTCAAAATTGAATCAGATTCATGCTTTCTTTGCCGCTTAACAGGTATTTTTTGCCATGGCCTCTAACCCTGTCATTTTATCTGTAACTGAGAAATATCTCACCTCTAGAGAAGACGCCCTAATTGACAGGGACTTCGACGTTTTCAACATAGAAATAAAAATCTCACCCATTTCTGTGTCCAGATCCAATCTGCTAGACAATGTTGGAAAATGTATACCCTTCCTCGAAGCGTCCCAACCGTCCATCACCCCTTATGTCATAGAAGTTGTTTTTCCTTTCCCAGAGTTCATCTAGAGTGCACGGTCTTATCTTCAACACAGGCCTACCAAGGGTTATAGAAGAAATGAAAATATTTTTACAACCAAATCTATAGAGCAGGGTGGGAGATTGGATGTTGTTCATACAATCTATTGTGATTTGGGTATATGGCTTCCCTTCTCTCAACCAGGGATGTGGAAAGAAAGACATTTAACATAGAAGTGGATGATGATAATAAAGTGTATGAAATCAAGGTGCATTATGAAAATATTGGTTCCCCAGACAATGTAAAGTTCCGCAGGAATGTCAATGATATGTTATATTCAGACTACCTGAGTTTAGGTCTGAGGGTTATGAGCTTGAAAACACATGCACTTAATTTAGATGGATCATTAAAGTAGGAGAAAGCATCCAGTAAGGCATGGCAAACAAAAGTCAAAATATTTGAATCTGAAGGCCCTCAAGGAGTAAAGGCTTCTTTAGATGAGAAAGATAAGATGATCCAAAGCCTAAAGAAGAAACTGAAGATATCCACCACATACCATCCACATACAATAGAGTTAGCCTCTCTAGAGTAAGAGAAAGAGATGTTCAGACAAGAAGCACTAAATTACAAAGCTAAATTCTTGCAGCTGGAAAAGGAGAAAGAGAATTGGTTACAAGGACAAGTAGCAACATCATATATGGTTGTCATTGTACATGCTAATGCAGAATATGGATCGAGCATTGATGGATTGGTTCAAGCCATGTCCCAAGTGAGTTTACAGATAGGGGAAATTAAAATCCTTAAAGAGGCCTTGGAAAATCTGAAACAAGAGATGAAAATAAAATATGAAAAGATGACTCCACTCCAAAGAGAAAGTCAAGATTTGCAAGAGAGAGTAAGAAAGCTGAAAATGAGGTTAAAAGGTAAAACCCTCTTATGAGGAGCTAAATATGTGATATGGGATGCTATTGCTGCAAAGGCTGCTAAGTTAAAGGTTTATTTGAATTTTATAAATGACAAAGACGACATGGCTACCACGACCCGAAGTAGGTGTATTGTTGTTAATGAAACATTAACCATGAAACCCTCGGAATGGGCCCAGAATGCTATTGATTTTCTGAATTATGTGCCCACTACTAATATTTAGACTATTGGGGTAAAGGAGAGAATTGCATTGATCATCTGGGCCAGGAGAATATTCGCCAAGCACAACTTTCTCAAATCAGTTCAAAACAAAGCTATGCAAATGGAGCACAATATACAGGAGTTTAAAGACACATTTGAACAATTGTTTTTCAAGGGCCTCCCACCATTTTGGGATGGAAAAGGTTCATTATACAATCAAGAAGACTGCAATTCTCTCCTCATTCAGTGTAGGATGGACCATTCCAAATTTGAAACTATGGAGGAAAGTCTGAAAGGCCCAAGTCTGGTAGAGTATTTGGCCATAGACTTTGAAATTTTGAATCAATTTAAAACAATGAAGATTGGTCTGTCAATTATGTCCTACACCATGTGCATTGACCTAGATATTTTAATTAAGGAGATGATGGATTACGAGATTCATTATGACTCACAATCGAAGGAAATCGTGTGGTTGGGAAAGATGAAATGCAGTTTTCTCGGGTACAGTAAATGACCTCCAGGTGTCACCAAACCAACGAGTTCGAAAGAAGATCAGGACAAGCCAGATGTCGTAAAGGAAGCTGAGAAGTCAGAGAAATCCGTTCCTACTTTTGAAACGTCTTTTGAGTAATCATTGTAAATCGGTTCATATACTGAGACTATCAGCTGAAATTACTATAATTAGTTTTGGAAGCTGAAATGTTTCAGTTTCAACCATTGTAATTGAATTGTATAAATACTGAGGCATTTGAATGAATTAAGGTTGGAAGAAGTGCAAGGTAACCTTTTTGTTGTTTCTAAACTCAATTGTAATTTTCTGGAGATGAATTGAATACACATGCATAAGCTTTTGAAGTCTCTATGAAAATATTCTAATGGTGGTGATATGAGTTTTGTCTCCTTTCATTGTATGTATTTACTGTGTTCTTTATTTCCATCTACATTTTCTTTTGTTTAAATTGGAGAGTTAAAGGCCCAGAATTCATCTTGTGACACTCTCGGCTTAAGAAATTTAAAATGTGTGTATTTCTTCTTAACTAATTGAGAATTTATTTCAGTAATGCTATGATGCAGTTATTTGTTTTCTCTTTCCTCTCACACCCTGCTTGAATATAATTTATAACTCAGATTCATTGCCTCATTTGGACTTTATCCTCTAGATATTTTTACTGGAAAGTCATTGTTTTCATTCATTTTCAGGATATCGACTCCATATCCCTGAGTGTTCCTCCCCTTCTTTGCTNAACAAATCTGAATCTAGCCATTGATTGCAAAAGATATATCAAGTGACACGAGAGAGATCTCGTTAAGTTGAGAAGGATAGTTCCCAACTCTAAATTAGGTTGAAATAGTTACCTTTGTAATTTTTCTATCAGCCAAACAAAATTTATAGAGTGCTAACATTTTGGCGTCGTTGTTGGGGACGAAATTGTAAAATATTCCCTGGGAAAAGTGACTTAAAGATTTAGTTTGATCCCAGAGGGTGATAGTGGATCAAATACCTTATTGGCTGAGATTATTTTTAACATGGTGACTCTGTTACTCAGAGACCAGTTGCACCACACTGTGTGATATAGAAATCCTGGCTCCTAGCAAAATCCACACCATGAGCAACCTAGACCCAAAAGCTGCAATCCCTATGTCTGACCCTCAAAATCTTGTACTTAAAATAAAATAAAATCCAGTAACCCCAATGTTGCGTATGGACCAATATTTTTCTTCACCCAAGGATGGAGTTACTAGCATTGAAAACCTCGAGTTTGACGTAAAACTTGAGCAAATCCTATTCAGAACTAAGTCTGAATATTGTTTAAGCGAGACCATCTTTGACGAAAAGAGATTTCAATATTTGACTCTAGCTGCATATGCCAGGCCTTTAGTGATCCTCTCTCAGAACCAACAACCACTCTGACCCCTCACAGTAGCTATGGAAGCCAAATTTTCTCCCCTCGTACTACCTGCTCAATTACATGATTTGCCTCAAGATTACAACCTAAGGATCAAACTATATGATGTTGACGGTAACATATCAACTCATAAGCATCTAGACTTTTTTAATTATTTCATAGTATTGGAAGAGGTGGATTTTGAAGATGTGAATATGAGGCTGTTTACCCAAATTCTTGCAGGAGAAGTAAGGAAGTGGTTCAGATCCCTTCCACCAGCCAGTATCACAAATTTCGAAGCTTTTGAGACAAGCTTCCTTACAAAATGGGGGGATAAGAAAAATCCCCTTCAGGTGTTGACACAGTACAACAACATGAAGAGATCTCCCGAAAAAATAGTGCAGGAGTTTCCAGCTATATTCATGAAGGTCTACCCTGCAATTCCTACTGAGGTAAACCCCCCCCCCCAAAGTTGCTCAGCTCATATATGTTGATCTTTTGAAAGTGATTTTTCTTTATTATTAAGAGAAAGAAGATCTACCACATTGGATGATTTGATGACCGATGCCATAGAGTTTGAAGTGAGCCTAATGGATTCAAGGAATATGAAAACTAATGTTGGCAGGGACCCAAACATAGCTTAGGATAAATCACAGCCTTCAACATCACAAACATCAAAGGAAAGATTTGAAGCAATGATGAGAAACACGGAATAGATGATGGAAAGAATGGCTCTACGAAATAGGCCTAACCCCAGAGAATAGGTTGATGGTCCACCCAGAAATCTAAGAAGACCAGTGATTCCACATATTAGGCAAAGAGAGAAAAGAAATAAGGGGAATTAGGAAGATCAAGAAGATCAGGCGAATCAGGGAAACCACGCAAATCAGGGAAACCAAGGAAATCAGGGGGAACAACAAATCAGGCCTCCTTTCCAAGATAATTATGTGAATGAGGATTATGATGGATATTTTGAAGACAACATGAACTGTTGTGATGATAAATAAATAGAGGTATTTTTGACCAAAGAAGAACACGACTAGTTCATGGATGCAAGTGAGATATTTTTACAAGATGAAGAAGAAAGGATATTAGTAGAAAGTGAAGATTATGAGACTGGATTGCAAAACACCATCATGCAATTCCAAAGGTAGAATAACCTTCGAAATAAAAAATTACCTCCAAACCCTCCAAGGGGGAATCCCACCAAAGAAGCTCAGAATAACATACCTTCTTCAAGTTAGCACAAAAACAATTCTATTGCAAAAGATTCAGCTGCAAAGGACTCCATTGAAAAATATTTTTCTGCAAAGGATACTATGGAAAAGGGGAAGCAAAAAGAAGAACCTTAGAAGAAATTATTGACTAGGAAAGAAATGGTCACCAAAGAGGTAGAGAAAACTTCATCCTCTTTTGATTTCGAAAGTGAGATGGCTAAGATAAAAATTTATGTACCATTTA
>SNQJ01S0012789.1:135234-156501 GCA_010110895.2 Picea sitchensis | reverse complement strand
CAACCATCTTATTTGGCCCACACATGGAGGAAAATGGTGATACTGAAGAAGTGCTTCCTTTCTATGTTAGTCTAAAAATGCATGACACAAATCTACACAATGTTATGTTGGATTCTAGGGCATCTCACAACCTGATGCCCAAAGTGGTCATCGACCAGTTGGGCCTCAGTGTCACAAGACCTTATAAAGATCTGTTCTCCTTCGATTCAAGAAAAGTGAAATGCCTTGGCCTAATCAAGGATCTAGTTATGTATTTGGCACAAATCCCAACAAATAATATGGTGATGGATGTAGTAGTAGTTGATATCCCTTCAAAATTTTGCATGTTGTTGTCCAGGTCATGGTCTGCAAAATTAAAAGAAACCCTCCAGATGGACATGTCTTATGACACTATTCATGTCTTTGGTCAAGACAGAAGACTGCATAGAGAAGTTTTTCTTAAATACATGGTAAACAACAAATCAGAGCCTATCAATTATCCTATCTATTCAGTGGAAACTGAATTGGGATCTTCCATTTTCGTCAATGACCTATGTTCTGGAGAAAAAGAAACAGAAATCATTATAGCTAATCAAGACAATCCTAACCAGCAGATAGAAGAGTTGTCAAAGAAACAAGATGATGCAGAGGACCAGATATGGAATATGAGTTTTGATAGGGCTTCCAGTAGAGAAGGAGTGGGAGCTAACATTTGGATTAATCATCCTAAAGGAGACTCAAAATTATGTTCTTACAAACCGGCTTTTGAATGCACAAATAGCATGGCCGAATACAAAGCATTAATACTAGGATTGAAAGTTTTGGAAGAATTGGGCGTCAAAAGAATTGTTGTACATGGATATTTCGAACTAATTATAAATCAAATCAAAGGCATATACCAATAAAAACATCCTAGGTTGAGGGCTTATAGGAATCTGGTACTAGAACTCCTTGAGAAGTTTCCAGAATGCAATCTTTCAGCAATTCCAAGAGAACAAAATTAGGTTGTTGATGCCTTGGCTACTTTAGCAACAATTTTCAAAGTTCCAATTTTCCTTGAAAAAAGATACAAAGTTGAGGTCAAGTATAGGCCAACAGTACCAGACAATATGAAGCACTGGCAATTTTTCAAAAATGACAAACAGATAGAAAGCTTCCTCAAAATGGAGAATGAGTTCAAAAAATTAAACATTGATGATGAATACTATGATGATGAGGTGGATGCAGTTGCTTTCAGAAAAGAAGGATACTTTGACAATCAGATTGTTGGAAAAGATATCGTTCAACTAAAGAGTAACATCATCCCCAAGGGCCTGGTACCATTAGAGAAACTTTTTGATAATAATGACATAGCCAGAAGTCCGAAGATCACAATAAATGAAGGGGATGTGGAAGATTGCAATATTGGGACTCTAGAGGATCCAAAAATCATGAATTTGTCCAGAAAGATCAACCCTAAAGTCAAAGAGAGGTATGTCAAATTAATGAAATAATTCACTGATGTTTTTGCTTGGAGCTATGATGATCTAAAAGTCTATGATACCATTATAATCCAACATGTTATCCCAATCAAAAAAGATCACAAGCAATTCAAACAGAAATTAAGAAGAATAAACCCTTTGTTGTTACCATTGATAGAAAAGGAAGTAAAGAAACTGTTTGAAGCCAAAATCAGTGTCCCTGAGGTTTTCCAAATGGGTGGAAAATCTGGTACCTGTCCAGAAAAAGAGTGGATAAATTAAGTTGTGTGTAGACTTTGGGAATCTAAATAAGGTGTCTCTAAAGGACAATTATCTGTTTCCTAAAATGGATCACATTTTACAGAAGGTAGTGGGCTCTCAAGAGATGTCAATGTTAGATGGTTTCTCTGGGTATAATCATATTATGGTGCACCCTAATGACTAGGAAAAGACGACATTTACCACACCATGGGGAACATTTATGTATGCCAAGATTCCATTTGGGCTTATGAATGCAGGGGAAACATTTCAAAGAGCTATGGATATAACTTTTGCTGACGAAAAGGAAAAATTCATTGTTATCTACCTTGATGACATCACTGTGTATTCTGCCTCAAATGAAGAACACCTCAAACATCTCAGAAGGGCATTTCAAAAATGTAGAAAGTTCGGGATCTCTTTGAATCCTAAAAAGTCAAATTTCGCCATGGAAGAAGGAAAGTTGTTGGGTCACATCATTTCGAAAGGGGGGATAAAGTTATACCCCAGCAGAGTTGAGGGGATCTTGAAAATTGGCATACCCAGAAGAAAAAAGGAGGTACAATCTTTCCTAGGAAAAGTGAATTTTTTGAGGAGATTCATCCCAAATTTAGCTGAAATCATAAAACATATCACCAACATGCTCAAGAAGGGAAATGAAATAAAATGGATTCCTGAGGCTAGAAAATCTTTTGAAGAAATTAAGGTGGCATTGACAATGGATCTTGTACTAGCTAGTCCAAATTTTGAGAAATATTTCATATTGTTCTCCTTCGCCTCAGAACACAGAATTGCTGGTGTTTTACTCTAGAAAGATGACCAAAATTTTGAGAAGACCATAGCATACTACAATAAGACATTGAGGGATGCTCCTTTAAAATATGACATCATGGAGAAGCAAGCATATGCTCTTGTCAAATCTTTGAAAGAATTCAGAGTCTACATCCTACATTCTCACACCACTGCTTATGTGTCCAGTAGCCCAGTAAAAGACATCATGACTCAGCCTAATTCTGAAGGAAAGAGGGGAAAATGGATTTCAGTACTATTAGAATATGATCTTGAGATCAAACCCATGAAGTTGATCAAAGGACAAGGACTGGAAATGTTTATGGCACAACCCAACTGTGAACTTTTGGGAATAAACATTATTGCATATCTATCAAACAGTGCAACAGAAGAGGAAAAGGTGACTCCACAAATATCCCAGAAATTTCTTGACTCTACATGGTATGCAAATATCATATTTGTGCTAAAAAATTTGCAGGCTCCTCTTGAATTTAGTAAGACAAAAGCCAGATTCTTGAAATTGAAGGCAACAAAATTTTGTATAGTGAATAAATCATTGTACTGGAAAGATCCAGGAGGGATTTTATTGAGTTGTTTGATAGCAGGAGAAGCATAGAAAACCATCAGAGAGTTCCATAAAGGTGAATGTGGAGGTCATCATTATTGGAAAACAACTGTGCATAAAATTTTGAGAGATGAATTTTATTGGCCCAACATTTTTCCCAACATTTATAAACAAGTTTCAAAGTGCCATTAATGTCAAATATTTGATGGGAAAGGAAAATTGCAGTCTCTGCCTTTAAAACCCATTTAAGTGGAGGCTCCTTTCAGATAGCGGGGCCTTGATTTTATAGGGGAAATGCATCCACAATCCTCATCCAAACACAAATGGATCTTGGCAATGACAGATTATTTCACTAAGTGGATTGAGGCAGTTCCCACTAGGCAGGCTACAAATGATGTTATCATTCAATTTTTAGAGGATAATATTATGTCCATATTTGGATGTTCAATCAAGATTATAACAGACAATGCAACGGCTTTCAAGTATAAGAAGTTGGAGAAATTCTACAGTGATTACAACATCACCCTTGGTCATTCTACATCATACTACCCTCAAGGGAATGGGTTGGTTGAGTCTTTGAATAAAATCTTAGTCAGAATCATCAAAAAACTTCGTCAAGAAAATAAAAGGCATGGCACAAAAAGCTCATCCATGCACTGTGGGCTAACAAAATATCCCCAAAGAGATCCATTGTCACATCCCTTTTCCATATCGTCTATGGAACTGAAGTAATTTTTCCTATTTCATTAGGATTTCCAGTAATGAAGCTATTACAGGAGCAGGAAGTAGAAGAAGATGTTGGTTGAAGAAGAGGTGACGATTTGATCAGTGTAAAATAAACTAGGGAAAAGGCCTTCAATAATGCTCAACTGCGTCAAGACAATATCAAAGAGGATTTCGATAGACATACTAAGGTAGATGAATTTGAACCAGGAGACTGGGTACTAAAATGGGATGCTAGAAACAAATAAAAGGGAAAACATGGGAAATTTGATCACCTATGGCTGGGACCGTTCAAAATTGCAGCTTACCGTGGGAGTAATGCCTACTTGTTACAGGAGAGTAATGGGGAGCTCGTTGGAGGAGGCTCTATGAATGGCAGGTTCCTCAAGCATTACATTGTTTAAACATCATTACCCCTTCCATTCATTGTATATAATTGTTTTATTTATTTTTTTGCGCATGAAAAAGTTGGAATAAAAACAACATGGTTGAAGCCCGAGCTAAAGGCCCTGAGCTATGCTGGGTAGATTTTATCTTTTTGAATAAATATCAATGGATTTAGATCACACTAATAGATAACATCCCAATGGGTAGGCACTTATTCTTCAGTTATTTGCTACCTCACAGAGAGGATAGCATCCCCAGTTGGAGCCTATGTTATCATCATAACAATTTCCAGATAGGATCCAAGTTTCAAAAATTTAGCGAAGAGCTACATCGCTATGGAAATGTGATAGTTTGGGGGGACCGGGATACATCTAGTGGCATATGGACAAATATAGCGGAGGTGCGAAAGGTAGGACCCGATGGACCATCGATTTTGAAGCGGTCCAGATCAACGACCGAGACCCATATCAGGAACCGAAATAGCACGAAGTTTAATTATATGAAGGTGAGCTGGGGAAAACTACCGTGGTTTCATTTGTGGATGTGTGGTGCCCCCAAAGGTACATCGGGGAAAAAATTGGTCTACCTAAATTTTTTTTCTCCAACCCTTGATATCAAAAATCGATGGGACCCGACGGATCGTCGATCTTGAAGCAGCCCAGATCAACGGCTAAGGCACATATCGGGCAATGAAGCAGCGTGGAGGATAATTATTTGAAGGCAAGCCAGAGAAAAATACAGTGGTTTCATTCATGGATGCATGGAATCATCAGAAGTACATCGAGGAGAAAAGAGTTTTACTCAAAACCATTTTCCTCAATCCTCGATATCGATAGTTGTTAGAAGGGAAAAACTATCTATGGCCAGGGTAAACCACAACAGATAGGTATGACTGCAGAAATCTACTCAATTCCAACAAATGTTATGTAAACCAATGTGCAATCGAGATAATAAAGAATCCTACCTCATTCCAATGTTTGAAGATGTCCACCATTGAGCACTTTGACCCAAAGATTTATACCTGCGACAAGTTCTCAAAAAAAAAGTAGAGCAAGCATATAGTGATAATATAAAAGGTTAGCACATTAGATAGCATAATCCATCAATAAACATTACAAACATGCCCATTGATAATAATCATATATTTGCACAATACCAATAGGATGGGAAAGCAGTATTTCTATTAATAAATGATCAACAGAAGTGATAACATTGCAGACTTTCGTGTCAGTGCGGTTTGGAACCAAGAAACCAAGTTCCTTCCAACTAGGTCTCCACCACTTCAATCCTCTACCAAAGGCAAGCTCATAGAAAAGAGACAATGAGGTTCTCTCAACAATAGGGAAAGATCTTGGGGGTTGAACACTGTGTTCAGACTTGAGGGGCAGAGGGATGCAGACTCAATATGAAGTAATTTCTCCAGAGTAACTTTTCTATCAAAGTTGAATGCTTTCTCCTCTTTTCCATATCTTGTAATTGTGCTCTTATAGCCTTCAAAATGAAACTAAAGGGTCAAGTCAGAACGTTTCCAGTATATGGAAGGCCAAGTATCAGAGATCTCCTGTCGTGACATGGAAACCCAACTTCATTTTTGTATTTTCTACCACAAATCCAAATGTACATGGGTTGTAGTGGATCAGCCTGCATATACACATGTTGTATAATAGATAGGGTTCTTATATGTGGAAAAATATGTATTTTTACCTCTGGATTCATCAAAAAGGGACGACAAGTCTGCATAGGGAAATGGAAAAATTCCCTCTGTGCAAGATAGCAATGGTGAGGCAAATCTTGCTATAACAAATGCCCCCTAATGTGTGAGATCATAGGAGTATTTGCGATGGCCGAAATACATTATAAGTAACCCAGAAGTGGAGTGGTGTAAACCCAGATGGAAAGACTAGTTCCTCATTACATTCTGTGTTAACTTTACATACATGGATGCCAATAGAATACAATGCAGATACATGTGGAAAATATACCAAATAATTGTCTGTGGCCATGAATAGGAAAATACAAATGTTGTTATATGCCAAAAGCTATCATAATCATGAACAAGGCCCAATAGAACCAATCTCAAAACCAATATGAAGATATATGTATACAATGGAGTATAATTTGATGTCCCATGATTACTGAAGTCAAATAGGTGTTGGTCCAATGACAAGGGAGCAACATATCAAGAAAGATGTGGCCACATAGTGGTGTCTTCAAGTCTTCTACACATTTTCCAAAGGTGAAAGTCTACATCATGTGAATAAAGGAGTTGAGGTCGAATACAATGAGACATCAATTGATTACCGGACATTGAGGTATATCATTAACAAACACGAGACAACCTACCAATATTGAAAATAGGTATCAAGGCACCAGGCACATTCCTACAAGTGTGAATAAAGGAGTCAGTGTCGAACACTTGAGGAATCCATTGATCAGGAGACATTGATGTATTCCCATCTATCAATGACGAGAAAGACTGCCACTAATGACTACTAGCCTTAAGGTACTCATAAAACTCTAGGTCCCATATCCAGAATAAATGAGTTGAAGTCTATGGAAAGAGACCTGCTAAAAAGAGAGCATTAAGGCATCTCTCATCAGCCAGCACGAGGAACAAAGCAGGAGCTTCATAATTTGGTGGAGATCGGACGAAGAACATGTTCACAAACCAACGACCCTGTGCATCTTTCGTGTGTGCCAAATGCAAGTGGTACATGAAAAAGACCCTCTAAATAAGAGCCAATGATGAAAACCATTGACAAAGGTGAGGAAACCACCAATAAGGCTAATGGCATCCAAGACACTGCACAAATCCCAAAGTGTGAATAGATGGATTGCCATCGAACACAAGGGAAACCACCCAGTCAATGACCAATGATGAAATGTCAACTGTTGGGTTCAATGTGACCTACCAATGATGAAAGTAGGGCCAAGGTGCATGATAAGACCATAGTATCATGTGATTCTAAGAAGCATTGAGGGTATGGCCGACATGCAAAGTCAAGATTTCTGAGGAATGGCCATCATAGGTTGATAGACTTCCTTTGAACAAGAGCATGAGACATACGGTAGAATCTGACAACATAGACTTAATGATGTGACTATTAGATGAAGGAGGCATCAATAATGTTCTCTATAGGGACTGGAAGAGTAACCATTCGGTAGAGAAAAATCTGTAACGAGATCAGATTCCTAAGGCCATGCTAAACCCAAAATTATGATGACACAAGGACTCAATAACTTTGTTTTCTGTTCAAATGCGACATGAATGCTGCCAAATATAATATAGTACTCCCTTCCTACCCCTCTTTTTTACTTTTTTCATAACAAATGAATGCTATGATATAGAGGCGGAAACGAGTATCACAAGTAAGCAAAAATAGTTCCAGCAATGGAACATACCTATGCTCAATGCAAGAAAATTCATGTAGGAGATGGACACTCGGGGTGATGTTCCCTTGAGGCTATAGGGTGTCAAATTATTAAGGATATAAACAAGGCTATGCTTGGTTGAGGATGCAAAAACTGCTTAGGCAAAGGTTTATAACGTAAAGAGAGAACCGGCTAAAGGCTCAATACTGCAAGCAAGGGAATGAGATGCAATCACAACTTAACGCCAAAAAATGTCCTTTTTATGTCTTTTAGTCTACTTGGTGTGAAAAAGGGATAAACTTCTGCCAAATAGACGTCTTTTCAAATCCAATTTATGAGTGTGAAAAACACAAGTTCACTCGGCGATATTTTCTATTTTTGGTAACGATTCGAAAAATAGCTTAACTAAGACTCATGACCTTTCAAATCCAATTTAACGAGTTTGAAAGGGACAATTCAATCAACAATCTTTTCAGTTTTTAGACTAGTCGGAAAAGAGCTTAACTAAGACTCGTTTTGGGAGTCCACGGGGAATAAGGCCGCATGTGTATGAGTGAGAAATGATGCTCATCATAAAGTCATGTATCACGCTATAATGGACTCCCGGTCCTAAGGAAAAAAATTGGCATGGGAACCAAATGAAAAAGAGGATCTAACTAGGGCGCCCATGTTTGGTAAGTCTCTACCATTTATTAGCGACACTACTTATAGCAGATGGAAGGTTCTATGTCGCAACAAATGGGTTTGTACCTAAGGCATAAAAAGTGGTGTTTAGAGGATAATGCAAAAATGCACGATTGAGTGGATACCTATCCTATATGTTAGGTTATGAAAATACCTGATCGAGGTGATGAACAGTCAATCCTAATGTTGAAATCCGCAAGAAATCTGGGTAAAAAATACAAAAGCCAACTCAAAACCACTCTTGTATTAGTCCATTAGGTGAAAAAATGGCATGAAACTATATAAAGTGGGTAAAAATAGCTTATAAATAGTAATAAAATAAAAAAATACTATACCATTTTGTTTTTTACCCAAATAGTGCAATTTGGACCCAAATACCTCCAAGATTCAAACGGTGATCACGAGAGCATCGGGCAACGAAATCGTGAACCATCTAGATCAGGTAACTCTACTTCTCATCTTCTTCAAATTCAATGGATTACATTTTTGAATTAGGTTCCAGATTTTAGTTATTGATGGCATAAAATGTGGCTTTCGGTGTACGTGGGTTGGATTTGTTTAGGTGGCGTATACGACGAGGTATACACAACTGTGTGAACCACAAGGGAATTATAACGATCCCTACACGTGACTGTATGTAAAAGAAGTTGCGTATAGGAACGCAAATGACCAAAAAGGAAGGTTCTAACTCAAAATTTAATTTGTCCTTTGCAAGATGGTTCTTAAATGGAGAGAGAGAGAACATTAGGAGGTTGATGCAGCTGTGGATCTAGATCTGGTGGCTCAAGTGGCTCTAAAAAGGTGTGCCTTTTATAAGTTTTGGGCTCTCAAAGGAATGAGGGACCAAGTGAGGTTGTTGGTGGGTTACTGGGACCCTGATAGCGAAAGCTTTATCCTCGATGGTATCCATGGAGGAACGAAGTAGAGGACATCTACTTCTTGACTGGTCTATCATGTCGAGGAGTGGTTTTAAACCTCAAGTCACAGGGAGCAGGGAGTGGGATGAAGGTCGAGGAGTATATCGATTCCAATTGTGTAGCGGGGACTCCCAAGGTGGGAAGTCAAATCCCTGTCTGAGCAATAAGTAACCTCATCTTGAATATCATCGTGCTTTTATTGACCAGGATCACAGGTTCAGCTTGGTTGCACCTAGCATCGCGGCCTCTCATGTTTTATGTAGTACAGTGTGCAAGACCCACTGTCTATGACTGATGCACCTCACTACTGACCAATATGAAAGGTCAGTTGACAGAGTGAAAACAATGGGGTAAGAGAAACTTTGGGTTTGCCTCTATTCTTTGCAGATTATTTTTTGAGTGGGTTCCAGGTCTGGGACCTAGAGTGGAGATTATTTCTAGAGGATCGTGTGATCCAACCATGGCGCAGTGGACCGAGGTCATGAGATGGCAAGGGGGAGGTAGGGTGCCAACACCCTACAATGAGGATTTTTTATTTTGGTGGTGGCGACAAGTCAATGCTCTTGATGACTATCCCTATGCGGGGATCAATTTCAGAGGAGATCCAGATATGCCACTTTCACCAGGGACCACCTACGGTGACATAGGTAACAAGTTTTTAAATATTTCATTTTTTTTTGTATTTTTGTATTATGAAACAAAAATATTTTTCGGTGGTGTTTAAGTATTAACTAGACACTTGTGTGATGTAGACGTGGGTCCGCAATGGCCGGAGGGGTTACCTCAACATCGACGAAGGAACCGGGGTGATGAGGGGGTAGGAGGAGAAGCCGAGAGAGTCCTACAAAACATGCAGGGCAACCTGTCTCGTTTGACTCAGAGGATTCCAATGGTTCATGTAGAGGATCTACCTGAAGCCATGCAACAAAAGGTGGTGGGTGTACCTAGAGCATGGGTACAACTCTTTCAGCATCTCGCAAACTCCATGGTTTGCTATCATAACACACATTCGATGCCACATGCATAGATGTCGTGGGATCTGTACACCAGATGTATATGTGTATTGAGGGTTTTAGCCCGAATTTTGTAATATAAACACCATATTTTTTGAAATATATAAAAATGGATCTTCAACTTTACTTATATTTTACAATGTGTTCATTGATTTAATGGTTTTATTTTCTTTATTGATGTGACAAATTCCAATCTAAAATGTAATTAGCATAGGCATCGGATACATGATTAACACTCCTAGAAATGTGATAATATGTGATAAAATCAAACTGTCATTCTGAAAGACATACCCATAGGAATTGTTGGAGTAAAGTAGGATCACGCACACGGTAATGATCGTTCAACTGACATATTACTAACTAGGAATCCAGGTTAACCTCTAAAGAGAGAATACCATGTGAGATAGCATCGCGCAAAAGGTCTATGATGACGCTATATTTGGCCACATTATTCATGGATGGCCCTAGGCATACGCCACTTGAAGACACCTGTAGACCCTCGGGTGAGTAAACCACCCAAGCGATGAAAGCCAAGTTCCATGTATGATGACTGGCTCCGTCTATGAATCCTAGGTAGACCAAAGACTCCATTGACATCTGTTAATAAAGGGAAAACTCGATGAGCAAGCCAAAGACAAAAAGAAAGGGAAAAGATATGTATATACACTAAATTACATTAGTATACAAAGAGTTTCACTTAAGCCTAGGGCTCAAGCATAATATATTTTCAAGTAGAGGCTATTTCTGGGCTCGGCCAACACATTCCCTTCATAATATTCCAAATCATAGGCTCCTTTTTCTAGAACATGTCGCATGATATAAGGACCATGCCACATGGGTTTAAACTTTCTTGCCCCTAGCGGTTCTTTGGCTTGGTCATATAAGAGGCCCAATTCACCCTCAGTGTACAACCGAGGATAGACAAACTTGTCGTACTGATCCTTGACATGTTTTTTGTTCACCTTGATAGTCGTAAAGGCATCTTGACGTTGATCATTGAGGCTCTCTAGGTGCACAAGGCGTCGCTCTAGATCTGAAGTGTAAGGTAGGAGAACGACTACCAACTTAAGAGAATGGATTTCACATTCAATAGGAAGAATTGACTCTATATCATGCACTAACTAGAAAGGGGAAAAACAAGTGGCAGTCTTAACCATCGTTCAATATGCCCAAAGTGTGGCATATAGCATGATGTGCCAATCGCACTTACTCTGACTGATTTTTTTTTGCAAGATGGTCTTGAGATACTTGTTGACAACCTCTACTTGCCCATTTTCCTGGGGGTAATAAGGAGAGGAATGACCATGTCTAAACCCCAACTTAGATGCTATTTATACCATCATTTCATTATGAAAGTGACTGCCATGATTAGTGTCAATATCACTTGGGATACTGAACTGGACGATAATTTGATTGAATACGAAGAAGGAAAAAGTCTTCCCATCAAATTTTACGGTAGGCATGGCTTCGGCCCACTTAGTAAAGTAGTCTACGGCCACGATAATATGTTGATTCCCCCCAACCGAAGTTGGGTTGCAATCTACGAAGTCTACCCCCCACTTGGTGAAGGGACTGACGATAATGATTAGGTGAAGAGGGGTTGGGTGCGAGCGCATTTTCCAGGTGAACACTCGTCAGGGGTGACACTTCTTAATTGCTTCAATACAATCTTTAAAGATAGTAGGCCAGAAACAACCAGTTCTCAATATTTTTTGGGTTGTCCCAAGCCTGGATAGGTGACCACTACAATCCCCTTTGTGGCAATCGTTTAGGACTGACTCGGCCTCTTCATGAGTTAAAAAATGATGTGATATATCATCTATTCCTCGCCGATACAAAGTGTCATCGATGATGGTATACTTCTTATCTTGGTATCTAATACACCATCAATCATCTCGCGAGAGATGATGAGTGAACTTCAAGGTCTGAATATAGAGAAAAATATCTCCATACCAAGGGTCAGATGATGAGATAAGGAAAATGTTTTTATATGCAAACAAATCAACATGGATAACATCCTCATCTACTCGTGGAAAATCAGATATTAAGTTTTAACTCTGCGAAGAATAGTGATTTCTTAGACTTTGCTGAAGCGAAGTCGAGATCAAACTCTTGTAAAATGACAATCCATTTATTATATTTCCCCCCTATGATATTCCTGGTAAGGATGTATTGAAACAGATTGACATCAACAACCACAGTAGTCTTGCAAAGAAATATATAGTGGCATAAACGTTAGACTGCGTGAACGACAACCAAAGCTAGATTTTCAACGTGAGAGTAATTAAGCTCAGGGTCCACTAAGTTTCAGATAAGATAGTAGATGATGTGCTTATGGAGCTCATCATCCTCCTGAACTAGAACCATACCAATCGTCTCATTAGACGCGACAATATAAAGCAAGTAATCTCTACTGTAGTCAGGAGACTTCAGTAGAGAGGTCAATACCAAGGCTTTCTTCAAAGCATAGAAAGACTCCTGGGCTTGCTCATCCTAGATAAAAGGGGTGTCTTTCTTCAAGAGGTGCATGAAACACTTAGTGATATTGGCATAATTCACTATGAACTGACGTAGAAAGTTAGATTTCCCCTGAAAACCTTCAAGTTGTCTAAATGTGCGCGAGGGACGCAATTGAAGTATTGCCTCAACCTTAAGAGGATCTACCATGATCCTGGTCTCGGAGACTAAAAATCCCAAAAGATGACCAAACGTAATGCAAAATATGCATTTATGAGGGTTCAATCATATTCTATAATAATGAAATCTTTCAAAAATTATCTGAAGGTGTATAACATGATCCACTCTCTTACGGGAGTGAGCAACAAGATCATCAAGGTAGGCTTCGACTATGTGCATCAGATCATGAAAAGTGAAAGTCATGGCACATTGGAAGGTTTCTTCGGCATTTTTCAGGCTGAAAAACATTTTCCGGTATGCAAAAGTACCCCAAGGACAGATAAATGTCGTCTTGTGTTGGTCCTCAAGTTTGATTTGGATTTGGTTATACCTTGAAAATCCGTCCATAAAATAAAATATCTCGCTTCCTGCACACTCGTCAAGAATCTAATCGATGAAAGGTGTGGGGAAGTTATCTTTAGGACAAGCCTTGTTCAGGTCAAAAAAGTCCATACATACACGGATGGTTCCTTGCTTTTTATTCACAGGAAAGGGGTTGGATACCCATTCGGTCAAGGGAGCCAGGCAGATGAAGCCAACATTAAGTAGCTTCTCCACCTCTTTTTTAATGGCAGGGACCTTTCTAGGATTCATAGCTCTAAGACGTTTTCAAACAGGTTTATCATCTCGATAAGTTCTAATCTCATGTTCGAAAATACAAGGGTCGATCCCTGGAATCTCTTCATATGACCAAGCAAATAAATCTAGAAATTTTTTGAAGAGTTCGGTGTAGATCAGAATTTATTTTGGCGAAAAATCCACACCTATATTTACATTCTCAACCTTGCCAGGGGTACAAGAGACATTGATCGAGACGGTAGGAGAAATACTCGCTATGTTTCGTTCAGCATAAATGTCGTGCATATCGAGTGGAACTACGATGTGACTGACTATCTCACTCAAAGTAGACTGAAAGAATCTTGCTCGATTCTTTCAAGATTTGGGAGAAAATAAGATCGATGATGCATATGATCCCAAGGTCTATCGGAACCATTCATGGCTTTGAGGATGGCTTCATCTAAAGGAAAAGTCTCATCTAGGAAATCATGTGAAAAAGACGACGAGGTGGCCCATACAGGCCTAAGAATAGGATCTTCCTCATCCGTCGGTGAGGTAACAGGATCAGGATCGACGAAAGAGTCAAGAACAAATTTATACACAATCTCCGTTACCGATAGTGGCATGTCCATGCCAGCTTGTGACTGACCTTCACACAATGAAGTCGGGGAAGGAAGGGTCAACGGATCACTAAAATAGTAATTGCAGAAAGGGATGGACCCCCATGTCAAAGTAGGCCTACTAGACATGGTGTAAATGTGGTGATTCAGTGTCGAGAAGTCGAAAGTACCCATAAGGGAAGAATACATTTTGACACCGATATTCTCAGTTTCCGACTAAGAATTGTCGATCACAGGGATCGATGGTCCAAAAGATGCATTAGGACTAGATTACGCAAAGGATAACTGGTCGATGGTCACGATCTTCCCTTGATGAGGAAAACAAAGCGTAGGGAAGACAAACGATACGATAACGACCATAGCATAGTTTGAATTGTGACCTAGTAATAGGTTATAATGAAGAAGCACATCAACTACCTCTACCTCCACCTCTACCATCTTCCCACCTAATTGGACCGAAAAGGTAGTGAGAATACCATGAGGGTGGAAGGAATGACCGTCAAATGCAGTCAACATGTTCGATGACTTGGAAAGGGTCGGAGAACCGAGAGCTTTCCAACATACTTGGTACATCATGCAGGTGGCAGTACCTTCATAAACAACTACACGTTTTATGGTATACTTGGAATACTCCATGTGGATTTGGAAGGCCACATGGTAAGGTAAGCGAGACTTCACATCCTTGACATCAAACTTGATAATTTTTTAGCCACTGGGTTCTAGAGCTCCTAAGGCAAAGAGTAAGGCATTCCTCTGTGAAGGACACATCTGGAGTACCTCCAAAGCCGACATCACACAAGGGGTTTGGCCCAGATCCTCAACAATAGAGTAGTTTTGGGTGGCTCTAGCATTAGGATTGTGGGTAGAGTGCTTAAGTACACCCTTTGGAATACGAGGCGGTGGCTCTGGTTTCACAATTTGTAAGTTCATCTTCAGAGGAGGAGGGGGAGATTCTAGACCAGAGTTAGTTTTCGAAGAGCTATAATCTCGAGCTCGAGTGGCTACATCGATTTTCGCATTGACCATATTGATACATATGTGGTCACCATATTGAAATGGTGGGTTTTGACTCCCGCTAGCCACATTTCTAGAATTTGAAGAGCTCGAGGCTAAGTGTTGGTCATGTGGGAATGGATTCATCAACACAGTGGGTGGTAGATTCAAAAGCCTCAAAACCTCTGCGAGTTTGGGGCATAAATGCGTAAGGTGGTCATGGTCACAAAGTTTACAAAGAAACTTCACCTTACATTTCTCTTTCTTTCCCTCTCCATCATTATCATTCGGTTTCCCATTATTATATTTGTCCTTGAGTTTCTTACCATTTTCCCCACCCTTACGATTATTTCGACCTTTCCTTTTATTCCCGCCTGGTTGTTGGTCACCATTTGGGTTTTTCGAAGATTGCACAGAATGTACATCCACCGACTGAGTGGGGTTGGAAGAAACAGAAGAAGTTGGTCCTCCAACATACTATTTTAGAGACAAATTCTTCAAGTGGCTTGTCACTAAGTCTGCATACTTTACATTGGTGGATCGTACAATGCCATCGACATGAGGTCCGAGTTTTTTCCTAGGGTCGTAACTTGACCGCAGTGCTTCTGGAAGAAGGTGATATAACATCCCAGACTGAGAATATATCAAATCTAACTGCTGGTCTCTAAAGATAGATTCTTCTTTAGTGGTGACCCCAGAAGTAGTAATGTCCTTCGAGATAGGAGGGTGTAAATACTTAAGGAACCATTCTAAAATAAAGGTCGGGGGTATAGGAGTGTTAATCAACCTCTTCCATCTACGCCACTCCTGGATATCATCTGAGATATTAGTGGCGGTGTCCTGGTGTAAAGTTGACAAAAGTTCGAGGCCAACATCATAATGAATGGGCAATTTAATGGGCAACTCCAATGAGAGTGCGTTGAAACAATCGTAATATAATAGAATCGTTGTTAAGAGAATTTGATGAGCACCAAAGGTGAAAGGTACTGACATGATCACCAGGGTCCTCTCCATTCTTGCCTTCAAACTTTGGGATGTCTGAAGGAATCTTGGTGGGGACAGGGGGGCATGTGGGATCATGACTCATCGGGTTGTTCATTAACTTAGCCAAATATGGCATATTAAGCATGGCCAAAAAAGGGAGACGGGGTTGTGACATCTCGCCCCAACCTCCCACGAAATATTGTCCGTGTGGAACTGCATCCCATCCAGGATTTTTTTAAGAACCATAGTCCTTTCCGGGATGATAAGTCCCTCCTATAGAAGGATTCTTATAAAGTGGTTTGGGCGTCATTCCAACAGGAATGTTCTGTTGAGGATTATAAAAATTTCCCCCAGTCGAGTAAGATCCGAGTTGGGGGTTATGAAAATTTCCCCCAACCAGATTGGATATGGGTTGGGGTTTTCCAAAGCGTAATAATGACCTCCTCCAAGTGGGAACCCGAAGGATTTAAGTGGATTTGTCATGGAAAAATTATTGGTTTGAATCGACACCAACGAGGTAGGGATATAGGACAGAACTTGTCTGCCAGGTTGGTTGTTCCATCTAGCCGTAAAAGGATTAGAACCGGGGTTAAGAGCAGGGATGCTTCCTATATTAGAATTCATTTGAGGGATATGATAACCACCAAACGGAAATGGAGTGTAAGGAGGTTTAGTGCTCCCAAGTCCAATGCTAGTGTTATGGCCAACAACTAGAATGGAAATAAAAAATTGTGAAGTGAAGTTAGGCATACCATAGGAAAATGGACTAGAATCCATAGGGATTGTTGGCACAAGGCTAGGCCCAGGGTTCAATGCTACAACATCGCACCAACAAAACCCTCACTACCATCTCTTTCGGCAACACCTGTGAAGCATATGAAGTCTCACCCGAGGTAGAGGCAGGGGTGGTTGCCGGAATCAGATCTCTACAACCTTAGCTGGGACACAGACCTATGATTCTAACACTTAACAAAGCACTTAGAAGTTAATATTCATCAATATTCAGTCTTATTATACTTCGCACATAGCACAGAGCATCACAACATTTACTTAGATCTAAGATGTTTCATCACTTAGTAACAGTAAACAGATCAGATCCTGTAGATCAACACTAAGCATATTCATACATATCAGATCTAACATTCATTCATAGCTCATAAGAACAAAGCATAAATATATCTATCTAAACACATCAAAGCACTTAGCAAAGAAAGAGAAAAGTATATCAAGTTGAGGCACAGATTTCACCCCCACCCTGGGGCTACGTCCACAAAGTCTTCTTCTTTATTAATTTCTTCAATCAGTTACATCACAAAGCCTCCAAACCTTAATGCGCACAGAACAAAATATTTGCACATCTCGCTAGATTCTTCTTCCTTGCCTTATAGCACAAAGCCTTCTACAGTCTCTCACAGGGACTTTCACTCGGCTCTGCAAGTATTACACAAAATGTACAAAGCCTTACAATACTTGGTCACACAGATCCAACTCTTAGCACTTCAGCCAACTTGCACTAAGTAATCACTAAGTGCACTAAGAAACAACTTCTAATATTTCTTACATTGCCTATCTATTTATACATTACAAAAGTGGGCCTAAGCATGGGTGAACCCATGGGCCAACATCCCTTCCCCATTACATTAACCCAAAACCCTAAAAGGACCCCAAAAGGGGTCTAACTTCCATGATTTCCGCTTCGTGTTATGCTCCATCTTTGACAAGTTGTCGAAGTCCCAAAAATGGTCAAATATGACCAAGTGTTCCTCAAAACTTGGTCAAGGGTGAACAGGCCCCCAACACTCACCCATGACTCGTCCCGAGTCACTTAGGTTTGGGTAACTTTGCCTCAAAGGTCTCGAGCTTGGCTCAAACTGCTTCGAATTGTCTTTGTGCTACTGCTTCTTGCTCAGCAAACTCTTGAACAACCGCTTCGTTGATAGGTCCTTCCAGTTGCTGCTCGACTGTAGCAAATAATTGTTTGAGTAGTGCTCCTTGGCCTTCAATTTCTTCAAACAATAGATGTTAGGGTCCTAACCCAAACATAGGTAGAACAATATATTCGGATGTAATAAAGGTCAATATTAATAAGGCCTTTCAATAAAATAGAATAAGACGGATGTAGGAAGACCTAATAGAAGCTTTCGCTTCTAGAAGGATCCTCCTCTAGATGCTTCTTTTTAGTATAGATAGGAGTCAAGGGTATGAGAAACCTAGCTTGGATAATATTGCAATAGAGCTCTGCTCAACTAGAGGTTGCCCCATCGAAGAGGCCCATGAACATTGCTTTCAAATTCAAAGTGCTATTTATGTTGTTATTCTTATATCATTTCAATGTTATTGTGGTGAATGTTCTGGTTATATTGTTGTTATTCTGCCATTACTAGCATTTTATTTCTGTTCTGCATACATTTTATATATGGTATATTACAAGTGGTATCAGAGCACTTTCCACTGCAGAAAGTGAGGTTTAAATTTTTTTCAGGGTAGAGACATATTCCGGCGTCTTTAAGCCACAGAGATATGTCATTACGCACATAAACCCACGGTTGAGGGATTCATACACGCAGGAAATACAAGTGGTACTTAAGAGCACATTTGTTGGCCACCCTTGTAACCCTTTTGGTACCCCTTTGAGTAGTAGTGCATCAGACAGAACCTGTGTACGGATCGACCTAGATTACTTGACTCCCTCTTTATATAAATCGATCGGTCACCTGACTGCTATAGTGTCACCGAGAACAACACTCAGGAAGATACTCTCTAGTACCTAGGTAGTCGGGTAGTATGGCAAAGGGTACAGTCTATCCTCCTTAGTTAGTGCCCTGAGATATTGGGTCGAGTACTACTATTGGACCCTGCATGTTTATCAGAGAGCTATAGCATAGGGAAAACCCTTGTCTATAGAACCCTTGAATACCTAACCCTTGGGGAAAGAAACATAAGCAAATTAAAATAGACAAAATCTATTGCCACGCAACTGTGTTCGGGTTGCCAAGTAAATACACATTTTTTTCTGGTTAAGCATTTGAGCATTTCCTCTCTGTTGTATTCCTCTCTGCAGTATTATTTCATCCCTATTCCATTGGATTCATCTCTTCACCCTTATCACATTCATCCATATCATTTTTTTGGAAAAAAAAATTTACCCCGCCCACCCCTTTTCAGTTCCCCCATCCTCATGGCCCATACTCATAGCCAAGACTTAGAAGCTCGCTTCAACACCTTGCAGTCCGGTCTCATTAAGACCCAATAAGAAGTGAAACAACTCAGTGTCAATGTCGTCGCCATCAATACAACCATGTAGTCCTTAATGGGAAAAATCAAACAAGACCTCACCACCCAACTTGAATCAGTCTTTTTGGCACTCTGCACCAAACTGCATATCCCTACAGATAACCCTTCCTCTTCCTCACCCCCAGATACTAAAGGTGACCATTCCTCTCATTCTCATACCTTGCAGAACCATCACTTTCAACGTGACCTATGCCTTCCATGAGTGGACGTGACCAAATTTGATGGCTCGAACCCCACTGGTTGGGTAACCAAAATGGAAAATTACTTCTCTTTATACAACATTACAGATGACTTGGCCAAACTTTGGTATGGCGTTCTCCATCTAGATCAAGAACGTTGGCAATGGTGGTAATGGAGAAAAAATTCTCGTCAAGGGTATATTGCTTGGACACAATTTGTGGTAGAGCTTTATGAATGCTTTGACACTGACACCAACCATTTGGGTCGTTTGACAAAGCTGAAAAAATTAGGAACAGTGGAAGACTTTATAGCTTCCTTTGAGCGCCTGGATTTTAGAACAGAGGGAATGTTTGATGCCTTTTTTTGACATTGTTTTATCAGCAGCATCAAGGATGAAATTTGGGCCCATGTCCTCATGGATCGGCTTGATATTTGGGTGGAGGCTACCAAAAGAGATAAAGAAGCACAATAGGTTATATCTTCTCAAAACCATAAACCCTCCTTCATCCCTCACCCTAAACCAATAAATCCCACTACTCCCTCTGCTCCACTAAAGATCCAAAAATTGACATGGGATGAAATGGTTGAATGCCAACTCAAAGGCCTTTGTTATAACTATGATGACAAGTATTTCCCAGGCCACAATTGTAAAGAACAAAAAAAAATTATGGCCATCTCCGAGGAGATTTTGGAAGAAGATGAAGAAACTCCCTCTATGTCTAAATCACCTGAATCCACTGACATAACCCCTCCCTCAGACCCTCCCAAAGTAGAACCAGTCATTTTCCTCAATGATCTCACTAGCTTCTCCGCTCCCCAAACCCTCAAGATAATCGGTTACATCAAGCATCGAAAGGCCATCCTTCTGGTTGACAGTGGAAACACCCATAATTTTATTCATCGCCGCATTGCCCAAGAAACTCATTGCTACATCCATGCCGTCAATAATTTCCAAATCATGATTGCTAATGGTGGTTCCATGAAATGTGGAGGGCGTTGTGAAAATGCGCATCTCCAAATTGGTGACTACCACCTGAAATCCCATATGTTTTCTATCGACATGGGAGGTTGTGAAATTGTGCTGGGTGTAGACTGGCTAAGGACTTTGGGTCCCATTCTCATGGATTTTAAATACTTAACCATGCAATTTGACCAAGAGGGCCACCAATATAAGTTTCAAGGCATCACCGCAAGTTCATTTGATATCATTAGTTCCCATCACATGGAAAAGCTGCTCAAAAAGGGTCATTCTGGTGTTATCACCCAACTCCATGCCATACAAGCAACAAAGACACCTTCCATACCACAAGACCTCCAAGACATCATTTCTAAACATCAATTGGTTTTTTCCACTCCCCAAGGCCTCCCTCCTTCCCGTGGTGTTCATGATCATTCCATTCCCCTTGTACCAGGAAGCCTTCCTCCCAATATCCGTCTGTATCATCACTCCTTTTCCCAAAAAAATGAAATTGAGAAAATGGTGTAAGAACTCCTTAATGCAGGTGTTATACGCCCTAGTACAAGCCCCTATTTGTCGCCTGTGGTCATGGTCTTGAAGAAAGAAGATTCTTGGTGAATGTGTCCTGACTTTTGTGCCCTCAACAAACTTACCATCAAAGACAAATTCCCCATTCCTGTCACTGATGACCTCCTGGATGAATTGAGTGGTGCCCAATTTTTCACTAAACTGGATCTTCATTCGGGCTACCACCAGATACGTATGAAAGAGGCAGATATTCCCACGACTGCCTTTCGAACTCATGAGGGCCACTATGAGCTTTTGGTCATGCCCTTTGGCTTGTGTAATTCCCCCTC